>PISX010011745.1:0-63925 GCA_004024625.1 Mellivora capensis
GCCCACTGGCGTCTTCTGCCCCTGTAGAGATCCTGACATCCCACTGGCGTCTTCTGCCCCCGTAGAGATCCTGACGAGTAGAATTTTGATCTCAGGCTGATTTCATGAGTGATCGGAGTTCCTTGGTAGGTAATCAGCTCACTTTAGGGGACAGGTTGAACCAGAGCCTCCTCCTAGTTCCCCGCCATCTTGTCTCCCCTGTTTGTTTGTTTTTATGATAGCCATGCTGCCAGGTGTGAGGTAAGATCTCATTGTGGTTTTGATTTGCATTTCCCTGATGATTAGTGATATTGAACATCCTCTCATGTGTCTGTTTTTAATCTAATTATTTGTTTTTAAAACTAATTTGAAATGATGTGCACCCTTATGTTTATTGCAGCATTATTTACAATAGCCAAGATATGGAAGTGACCCAAATGTCCACTGATAGATGAATGGAATAAGAAAATGTTAGGGGGATAGGGCACGGGCCTGAAAGTTCAAAGCTTCTAATCATGGTTTGGTCTTTCTGGTGATCAGTCCTCATCTAGGAACCCACCATTGGTCACTTCATTAGAACATAAGACATTCCTGTCACCCAGGAAATTACAAGGGATTTAGGAGCTTCGTGTCAGAAGCCAGGATCAAAGACCAAGTATTACAATAAAAGATGTTCCTAGTACCCTTACTGCTTACAAAGCTTTTGGGAGCTCTGCCAGGAACCCAGGGAAGATATGAATATACATCTATTATTTCACAGAGGGAAAAAGAAAATACAGAGGGTAGCACAAAACATCCAAGAACTATGGAACAATATCAGTAGTGTAATATACACGTAATTGGAAATCTAAAAGGAAAAGAAAGTATTATCCAAAAGAAATATTTGAGGAAACAGTTGCTGAGAATTATCCAGAACTAATGGAAGCAAAAAAAAAGAAATACATACAGATCCAAGGATTTCAGAGAACCCCAAGCTGGATAAAAAATGGGAACTGCTCCCCCAATTCTGTAAACACAAGAACCAAGCTGCTAAAGTACCAAAGATAAAGAGGAAAGTCTTGAAGCCAGCCATAGGGAGAAGGAACATTACAAATGGAGGAACAAAGATAAGAATAATACTAGAATAACATCTTTAAATTTCCAAAAGACAAAAAGCCCAATCTTGTCAATCCAAATTTCTATACCCGGCAAAAAATATCTTTTAGAAAATAAGGGGTGCGTGGCTGGCTGAGTCTTAATCTCAGAGTAGTGAGTTCAGCCCCAGTAGGTGTGGAGCCTACTTTAAAAAAAAAAATTTTTTTTTAAATAAGGGCCATTTAAAGACTTTTTCAGACAAACAGAAGGTGGGGGAATTTATTGCCAGGAGACCAGCTCTATAAGAAATGTTAAAAGAAGTTCTAAGTGCCAGATGGCAGTTTGGATCTACACAAAGAAATGAAGAGACCCTGATGTGAAAAATGAGGGTGAACGTAAACATTTATTTTTTATTTTTAATTGGTTTATACAGTAATTGTTCAAAGTAAAAATAACAGTGTGTTGTGGATTTATAACGTAAGTAAAATGTATGACACCATAGGACACAGCATTGGAGGAAGAAAACAAGTGCACTCTTCCGGAGTTACTGTTCACAACTATGTTGAAGATATATCGACTGTGGTATGTTAAACATATTTTAAGACCTAGGGAAACCTCTTAAAAATAAAATGTTAAAACAAAAGTGAATAAAAGCCAGTTATGGAGATAAGATGACATAATACAAAATAATTATAAGAAAACAGAAAGAAGCAAATGGAGCAAAGAGCAGATGGGACCTATAGAAAACCACTGGCAACAAGGAAGGTTTAAATTCTACCATACCAACATTACATTGAACGTAAATGATCGAAACACACCAATTACAAGTCAGAAATTGTCAGACTGGATAAAAAAGCAAGACCAAGGGCGCCTGGATGGCTTAGTGGCTTAAGCCTCTGCCTTCAGCTTAGGTCATGATCCCAGGGTCCTGGAATTGAGGCCCGCATTGGGCTCTCTGCTCAGCGAGGAGCCTGCTTCCCCTTCTCTCTCTGCCTGCCTCTCTGCCTACTTGTGATCTCTCTCCCTCTCTCTTTCTCTCTGTGTCAAATAAATAAAATCTTTTTTTAAAAAAAAAGCAAGACCAAACTACATGGTATTTTAAACCTACTTTAAATATAAAGACACAGAAAGGTTAAAGTTGAAAGGAAGAAGTTATATTGCATAAACACTGACCAAAAGAAGTTATGACTGAAGTAGACTTTGGGACAGTGATTATGTCCAGGAGTAAATAGAGCATCACATAAAGACATTGGGGTTGTTTCATCAAGAAGACTTAATAATCTTAAATGTGTGTATAGACTCAACAACAGACTTTCCAAATACATAAACAAAAATTGGTAGAACTTGAGGGAGAAATTGACAAATCTAACAATTATTGTTGGCAGCTCCAGGCCGCCTCACAGTTCATAGAACATGTTTACAAAGAATCAGTTCAGAATATAGAAGATTGTATCGTCTTAGTCACCACATCTGAATATGCATCTGTGTGAAATCCATGTGGAACCAAGACCCTTTTTGGGGGCCATCAGACACATCTCCACAGATTTGGACAAATTCAGACAAAGCATGTCCTCTGAATACAATGAAATTAAACTTAAAACCGGTAACCGTTAGAGATCTGGAAAGATCCACCAATTATTTGGATTGCTAAGATGACTGTCCCAGATGATTTGGTGTAGACAGGAATGGTTTGGGAAGGGACATTCAGAGAACTTTATACTGCTTTAAATATTTGTTGAGTTGCTTTTATGACTTTTTAGAAAAAAACAGCCAATTAATCATGCTATAGGAAAGTGTGAACAGGTGTAGGTTAATTGTAGAGTTAATAAAATTGGGGGAAAATATTACATATCTTATTTTAAAGTAATAGTACCATTAGTATGTTACTTCCCCCACCCCCCAACACACACATTCTCATGTGAGCCTCCGAACCAGCCGTAAGGCAGGCAGGGGAAGTGTAATGAGCACACACAGGGATGCGGGGTTAATTTGTTAAGGTAACACATAAATCAGAGTCGAGTGTACACTTACGCTCTCTATTTGCCTTCCCCGTTTTTACCCACTTGATCCCTATCATCCCTTGCCAGTCACCAGTCCCTTTTGGTTTTTCATGAAACCTCGTCACCGGTTGATGTGCATCACTGCTTATTGTTCAGAGTTTGAGGACCACATCGGGGAGGGTTAGAGGAACAGGGAAACATGATGCATTAACAGTGATGGAGGGAGAGGCAGAGCTCGGGTTGGGGTTTTGAAGAGCATCCTCACACGTGATTCGTAGGCAGTGGAGTGAGCTACTCGAGTTGCTGCGAACTCAGACAAATGCTCGCTAAAGCCTAACTGACAATGTGTGCGTGTATGTGTGGGGTTTTCTTTAGACTTTATTTATTTATTTGAGAGAGCAAGAGCCCAAGGTGGGGGGGTGCTGAGGGAGAAGCAGAAGCCCCTCTGAGCAGGGAGCCCGATGTGGGGGATGCGGGCTTGATCCCAGGACTCCCAGATCATGACCCGAGCTGAAGACAGACGCTTAACCCACTGAGCCACCCAGGCACTCCCCATGTATGAGTTTTTAATAACATTGCCATGCTGAAAGGAACACATTGGTAGCCCATCCATGGGTGTTGGAAGCTGCGGGGGTCTAGAAGGGGAGGGACACTGGAACAGGGACTGGAGGCTAGGTTCTAATGATGGCCAGGGTGCGGAAATGTGTCTTGGGCCAGCCTGAAGCAGCGAGGTGGAACTGAGTCCTCTGAGTGAACCCTGGCATGTTCAGAGCATTGTCAAAGCCCTTAAAAATGGAGTAGAAAAACTGCTCGCCAACCTAGAGAAATGGCTTGCCATCTGCCTGGGGCTCCAGAAGTCAGAAAAAATCTTGAATTCTCAGTGAGAAATTAGAACCCCAGTCGTGTGCCAGGGTCTCAGTAGAAGCAAGCACAAAATTGCCCTGTAAGGAAACTTTCCTGAAACGAGGTGCAGAGAACAATCCCCACCCTGAGAAATAACTTAACAGTGATGAGTGATGAGTTAGGTCCTCCGGGAAATCAGTGGGTGCAGTGGATACGGGCACGCGTGCACACACATGAATTAGCACACTAAGTAACATAGGTCATTCAGTGATCCGAATCCCAGAAGCGGACAAGATGGGTGTCAGCCGGTCTCCACACATGTGCCTCCCTTCCCCTTGTGTAAACACAGCCCTTTCTCCTGCTCACAGTCAGCTTCCTCTGCCTTTGTGGGGGACTCCTCTTGACTTCCTGGTCCCTGGTCCAGTGAGTCCAGAGTACTGTCCAGAGCCAGAACGTGCAGTTCACCGGGACCCTGACCATGCCTCTGCCAAGCGTGAGCTCTTTGGGGGACTCCAACCCCTAGCCCTGCAGTGTCTGGTGGTGCAGGGATGGAAGCACAGAACCCCTCAGTGGGCTCTTGGCAGTGATGCTAACTGGAGCCATTCCTGCTTCTACCCCTTGGTTTCCTAAACTGGTATGTCATTCTTAGGCATATGGCGCCCTAGAGAGGTCTTTGTCTTAACAGACTGTGTGGGGAAGCACGGCGTCCGTCCTTTCAGGCTCTTCTGAGCTAGAGCTTCAGTGTGCTTTCAGAAGGCTACTCCAGCGTTCACTGGGGCCCTCCGCATCTGGGTGGTGGGTATGATACTGCTGGGAAGTGGGGCCCCGGTCAGAGGCAGCGATGTATGGGGTCCCATCAGGCCAGTTCTGGGGGGCTGATGCTGCAGCCCTGTGGGTCTTGTCCCCTTTGTATGCAGTGCCTTTCCCAGGGTGGGATCCTTTGGTGTGGGGGTTGGCGTGCTACAAAATTCTTCGCACGGTGGCCACTCCCAGATTTCCACCTGCTTGCCTTTATCCAGACTGCCTTGTCACTGATACTGCTGCTCCTTTCCTGCCAGTCCCCTGACCACACAGACAGGCAGCCCAGTATCCATATTTTCAGCCTCGACGACTCCGTCTCTGTAGTGCAGGGTGAACTGGTGTATTGCTCACAGCCTCATGTTGGGGAAGAGGTTCCTCTCCAGAGTCTTTGAGGTCCATCCCCAAATGCTGCTGTTCCAAAGCCATGGTTGCTTTTTAGTCATCCCCCTCCACCACCCCGTCTTGTCAGGCTGACCTGTCAACCCAGCTCAGGTTTGCCGTCCTCTCCCTTTAGATATACAAGTCAGCATATCACCAGAGGTACAGGGCATGGAATGCTCGTTTGCTGTGATGAGTGGCTTGGAGGTGTGGACTTCCTGCTTGGAGTCAGCCATGCCTCTCACTCTGGCTTGATCTGGGTCGTGCCAGTTATATCCCTTGATGGACCAGTTGACCTACAGTCTTCACTCACCAAGGGGAACCTTGGCTACTTGGGCCCTTCCTGTTCCATGATCTCTACCAGGGCCTGGTAATACACACACCAAGAGCTTCTTCTGAAGGTATGTCATTCTTTGCTGTGATGGCATGACCTTCTTTGGAATCCCAGGGGGCATGCATTTGATTTTCCCGGGGAGTTTGCCAGGGGCTCCATATGTGCCTTTTCCCATTACAAACACGGCCTGCACCATCCAGGGTCGCTGGGTCGTATGGTCCAAACATCATGTTGCTTGTGCCAAGCCTGGCCCTGAGACAGAGTCTTTTCGAGCTCTGGGCCACACTCAGAGCTGGCAGTTGCAGTCTCTGGCCAGGTTGCCCCAAGGACCCAACCTAACAGTCCCTGTGCTTCCTTCCCTGTAGGTTCATCTTTTACTTAGAAGGGGCTATCCCAGCATGTCCTTACTGCCACACCCCTAGAAGCTTCACCAGAGTCATCAGACCCAGAACCTCCATTGAGTTTATCTCCCACGCTCTAGAAGTGTGTGTCTCATGAGGGCCTCCAGAACATAACCATCAACCACTGGCTGGTCCGCCCCAGTCAGCACGCTGTCAGTCTCCCTGCCCAGGCCTGGCACTGGGCACCCACGGGACATTGGGGAAGGGTTGTGTGCCACTAGTGCACTTGCCGACTGGTGGCAGGGAGGCCTCTAGAGTGGTGTGCTGACCACTTCTGGAGGGTCCTGGTGGGCGGTGGGGAGGTGTTTGGAGTCAGCATCAATGTGGGCATCCATCAGAAGTCCCTGTTCCAGTTGTTAGGATTCCTGAAAGCCACAGCCTGGACCTGCATAATAATAGAGCACTTTGAGCACTTGAATGTCCTGAGCTCCAGAGCTGTCACGGTTAGGTCCGCAGTTCCATTACAGGTCACGATGAGGACCTGTTCGTACCCACCAGGAAGGCTCGAATGTTCCCGCTTCTAGCTATTAACTGCTTGTGAATAGCTTTCAATACTTCGTTACCCTCTGGCAGGCCACCAGTACGCACCAGCAGTAGCTAGCCAACTCTGCTGTTTTTGTAGATGCTTTTCCTTCTGTGTCTTCCAGGGGTCTGCCTTATTATGCCCATCATGGCCTTTTTCTCTACCAGGACAGTTTCCGGGTCCCTTACAACAGAAACTTCTCGCCAGCACACCACAGTCTCGTGGCAGGGCTCTCCATGCCTGCCCATCCAGACGGCCTCCTCATTGCCTGCAGAGTGGTCTGTGCGCAAGGCCCAGATCCCTGTCTTACCACTCGTTTTCCCAGACCATTCTGGCAGCCACTTGGATTCGTGTGAGTCCTCAAGAGACAGCCCTCGAGATGGGATCACACCTGTGAGGATTTGGTTAGGGGAAATGCCTGTGTGGCAGGAAATAGAGGAAGTGAGAAAAGGCTGGAAGAGCCATTAAACTGTGAGGCAAGTCTGACCCCCCAGTGAAGGAGGGGGGAGGAGGGACTGGGTGGAAGCATCTTCTCTTCGTTGGCTGTGCCGTCTGAGGGAGATTTGGTAATCTAGGGTGTCCTTGTCTGTCTCTTGTCTTTGCCAGTCTGTTACGTCATTCTGTTCCCTTGCTGCTAACTAACCCTGCCGATGTACATTTCCTGTGGTGGAAGACTTACCCATCCCTGCCGTTCAAGAGAGCAGCTGCTGAGCGGGATGTGGGGGTCCCACTTCCGAATTCCCAGGGAAAGGCTCTGGCCTGGTTTCAGCCGCATCTGGAATCTAGTTCACCATTATGTGAACCAGGTTGTCTCTCTCTAAATTGAAGCATTTCCCAGAAAAGCTGGACAGACTGCAGGTTTAATAGTAATGCCTTACGTAACCTCTAATAATCCTTACACATCTGATTAGTAATCTTTGGTGTTTTTTTCTTAGCATACAGAATAACCTGGAAGAATGATCTGGAAGGGTCATAGTTCTTCCAGCGAAGGAGCTGAGAGGCGTCCTTAAGTCATCTGTTGGTGACTAACAGGGTTAGTTCATTACATGTCTGTTTTGGGCACTGCAAAGCATTTTCAAGAGTAATGACTGACCCAACATTTTCTCCTTTACCTCTACCCTGCTGTTCAATTTGTTCAAAACTGGATTAGTGTCCGATAAAATAAAGGCCATTGGGGAAAAATACATGTGTCAGAGTACTTTGCACTGAATTGGAAGCCATAAAAGTCATTGCTAGATAATTAGAACTTTAAAAAGGAGCCACAAAACAATTTGTCTAAAATTGGGAAGAGAGTAGCATGGTGTCTCTCTGTTGTCATTTGTATTTAGACGAGAGTGGGAGTGCCAAGTAGATGCCTAACGGTTACGAGAAATGAAGGCTCGGGTTAATTAGAGCTGAAATGCTGCAGCAACCGCAGACGAATTCCTGAGGAGAAGGCCAGATTGAGATGTGTCTGTCTACACATGCGGGTCTGTGTGCGACTGGCAGAAGGTTTTTCAGGGCTTAGTCTTTGTGGGGGAACCGTAAAAGTCAGTGTGGAAAACATGGAACTTGTGGATGAGGTCCCGGAATTCAAAAAGCTCAGAGTCCATCCTGGGAGAAATTCCTAGCCTGGTTCCAGGCCCAGACACGGTGGCAGCTTGCTTGAAATGGTCAGTGGGGACCCCGATGAGCAGCTGCCCTGGTGCCTCATGGGAATCCGTCTCAGACTTCCCTGCCGTTTTGAGATATAGTATATTAACAGAAGAGGTGACGTACAGTGAGGCCAACACATGGGGCAATGGCTGCCAGTGAAAAGGTAAGTGTTACAGATGCCAAGAGGAGGGGTGGGCCACATCACGAGGGGGCCACGTGGGGAAGGACCAGCTTTCAGGGCTACCTGGAGACGGAGGGAGCGAGAGCAGGAAATGGGTGCAAGAGCCTTTATTGTGGCTCCTGTGGGAAGGGATGGGTGACGTGGGGCAAGCAGTTTTGGGATTGGCCGGATTATTACAGCAGGCTTTGGGGCATACTACTGGCCTGGTCCCTGGCACTGGGGTAGTTGGGGCGGGCGGACAGTGGCCTGGGGTGTGAAAGCAGAGATTGGAGATGGAGGCTCTGGGTTGGTAGGTCTGCATATGCAACATGAGCTCCTGGGTGAGTTACCTAGCTCTGGGAATTGGCTAATTCTGGGAGGAGCAATCTGTCCAGTCCAGGGACCTCCGTCTGCCTCCAAGATGTCAAAGGATCAGAATCCAGGTGTAGGAGACATGGTTAATACACATTTACAGAGATAAGCTTTTCTCTTTTGTGTCCTAATAACATCCTGAGCAAGCCTCAGGGTCAGCACCTTCTGGGGGGCTGCCAAGTACCCCCGGGATGTTAAGTCAACACTATGGGATGCCAGAGGGGGATGTCCGAAATATGAAGCCGAAGGATGGGGCAGGTGTGGGTAGGGTATCAGAGCAGGATATGAGCCCTTCCCACTGAGAACATCAGCAAAGTCATGTGTGCATTTTCGAGAGACTCCCTGTGTGGGAGACGTCCAGTGCTAGCTCCCACCGAATAAGTACAAAATGAATGAGGAAGAGGGGAGTATTATATGTATAGCATTCAGCTCCTGAATCTTATATTTACCCCAAATTCTTATAAATCCCTCTTTTAAGAAATGATTTAAAAGCTAATTCATGCCCGGGCCAGTTTCACAAACCAGCTTTCCAACTACCCACGAATTCGGATTCTCGTAGAATATCCGGGTCGGTAGCTTTTCTGTGCCGTCTGTAGAGTGTTTGCCACCATACGCCTCCCCCCGCATAGCTCTGTGCTTCTTTGTGGACATCATGATTTTTGTTGCTTAATTTTCTGCATTTCATTGCAGTCCCTGTTGATCAGTTTTCGGTATCTTTCTTTCCACACTCCATGCTTTTATTAAGTTTATCAGTGATATTTTTTTCCTTATGACAAATTCTGGTTTTCTGATTCATTGCTATTGTGATTAGTTACCATCCTGTTGTTCTAATGCATTCTCCCAGAAAGTCATGACAACTCACAGTAAATCTTATATTTTTGCCTTGAGACTTGGAGATCTAGAATTTGCACGTTTTGGGACTCCTTCCTAGAGCGTGTCCTTCTTTCACATAATTTTTATACAAATATTATTATCTATTTTCTGTGGTCCAATCATCAGCTAGTAAACTGTTCCATTTTTTATTATAATAGGAATAATAATTAACATAATAACCTGTAAGATAGCATACAATGAATATGGTAGGTCCCATTGTTGATTGCCACTATAAGCCAGGCTGTTCGAAATGATTTATATAATGTAATAACTCATTAGATCCTCATTTTCTAAGGTAGGTAGTGTTCTTATCCCCATTTTACAGGGTGGGGGGAAACAGAGGCACAGAGAGGTGAAGTGATGTGCTGTAGGCAGTGCACCTAAGTCAGTGAAG
The DNA here is from genome assembly GCA_004024625.1 of Mellivora capensis. NCBI lineage: Eukaryota > Metazoa > Chordata > Mammalia > Carnivora > Mustelidae > Mellivora > Mellivora capensis. The sequence goes on from PISX010011745.1 coordinate 9,768, forward strand.
TAGGATTTGAATCTGAAAATATGGTCAGTATATTGAGCTGTCACTTTCATGGACATAAGACAGAAGTAGTCAAACATTGCATAATTGAAGAGAAATTTTCCCACTTTTGCTTTCCTTTGCTTCATTCTCCACATTACCATAGGACCCTTATTCACCCCTCAGATTTCAGTCAGCGGTCATGTCTCATACCCACGGAGGCTGCCTGTGACTGCAGACAACTCAGCACCCTGCCCCCCAAAATGGTTTTCTGACCCCGAGTTCATTAATCTGTGTTTGGATCAGTGTCTCGCTTCCTCGTAGAATAGAGCTCCACTGGGGGAGGGACCTTGTCTGCTTTCAGTCCCCACTGGGTCCTTATGACTCGCCATAACCCCCGGGTAGGCAGTAGGCGCTGGGTGAGTATTTATTAGATGCTCAAGCAAAGATTTTAAAGAAAGGGGAGAAGAAAGACAAAAATGTATTACATGCTTACCACATTCCAGGTTTTTAGATACAGTATGCCATTCAATTATTGTACTAGTTGGGAATAAGTTTTACTCCCAAGTAACCGAACCTGACTACAGTAGTTTAAGCAAATAGGATATTATTTGTCTTACATAATGAGAATTCCAGATTGGCATTTCAGGGCTGGTCTGACTGCTTACCAATGTCTTAGGCTTTTCAGTTTCTGTCCTACAAGTTGGGCAGTATGATAATCTTGTCAAAATGACAGTAAACCCCAGTCACTGGATTTTCTACTGTTGTATGAGCCATAGATTGGTTACATAAGCAATAGGTTTGAAACTCTGTGTGCCTCCTTAAGCAAAAAGTGGAGATTTTCTGTTAGTTCATAATGTACTTCTTGAGGAGAGAAGTGAAAAGAATTGCCAGAACATTGGGGAAGGCTCTCCTGAAAGGTCACTGTCCATTCTTACTTAGATCTGAGGCATCAGAAGCTGATGGGAAATTGTGTGGGAGAGATTCTTGGCAGGTGTAACTTCAGGGTGACCTGGTTGGCATTTTCCATAGGGAGAGGCCCTGGCTCAATGTCCATGTTTGTAGATCTTTTCTTTTCCAACATTCGGGGGGGAATGTCCCGGTCTCTTTGGATGGGGAGTGGAAAGGAGGCTGCCAGTGCTTTGGGAGCCAAGTGGAGAAATGAGCTAGGGAAGGAGGGTGTGGGGAGCAGCACTGTCTTACATTCATTGTAGACTTTGACTTAATACTCTTGGCCTTAGCTACCGTAATTTTTAGCTGTGTTTTATGTCTCAAGTCCAAATTCTGGAATTCCCCGGAAAGTAAAACAGCTGGTTGGGGTGGAGTAGGAGCAGCCTGGGAAGGGAGAAGGAATTTGCGAATGGATTTTTGAAAGCCAGCCTCTTTTCTCTTTCCATATTCGTCCTTGTAGATCTTTGTGGTACATCTGGTTTATTAGCTTATCCCTGCTGGGGATCCATTCTCCCCCCACCCCCGTTCCATGGATACATGGCAGCTCTGGCTCCTGAGCCTTTGCTGGGGAGGGTGGGCATGGTCTAAACGGGCTTACTTCCTGTCTCCCTCCATTTCCACCTGGGTATGGCCTTTTCTGTGTCTTCATCTGGTTGCACTCGTCCAGTTGGGGGCTGCTGTGTTCTTTCCTGCCGTTAACACTTCTGGGCTTATGCCTTTTCTGTCTTTTTTCATTTTACTAGAGAGGAAAGGAAGGTAAAAATGCATGTATTCAGTTCATACTTTACTGGAAATCTTGCTTATGTTATCTTTCTATAAAAGTAGGATTGTATTCTCTATATATCTTTGAAATTGATCAAATTTATGTAAGTAATTAGGCATCTGTTGTGTATTTAGCTGATTCACATAGAAAGGGTAATGAAAATTCCTTGGAAGGAATCAATTTTTCAAGGGAATTAAAACTCTAAATTTGTTAAAATGTGAACATGAGCTTTTTTTAAAAAAAAAAAATGTCTTTTTAATTTTCAGATTGTGAGCCATGCCTTTAGTGAAGAGGAACATCGAACCCCGGCACTTGTGCCGGGGGGCCCTGCCTGAAGGGATTACCAGTGAACTTGAATGTGTAACCAATAGTACTCTTGCTGCTATCATACGCCAGCTAAGCAGTCTAAGTAAGTCATCTAACTTCTAAAGCACCTGTTTTCTAATTACCAATGGCATGTTGTTAATTTTACCATTAGCAAATTGATTTCAATTCAGTGGTTAATTTTGTCTGAAGAAGAGACCACAACTTTGAAGGAAAGAGTCTGCTCCTGCTCATCCAATTTTCCCAGTGTGAAAAAATCACTGGTCTCGTGATACCAACTTTATGTGCTGAAGATGTAAAGTTAAAATTGACCAGTTTATAAATTACTAGATAAGACCAAATGTGTGGATTCAAAGTAGTGTCAATTTTTAAAAGCTTATTAAATGAGGATAAAATGATTGATAGTTTTTTTTTTTTTAAATGTGAATTTTCGGTTAAGTTTGGACAGGACTAATTGGGTTTTTTTAATGTGATAAATTTAAAGATTGTTAACTTTTGTAACATGCCTGGCGTAGAGTAGATGCTCAAATATTTGTTGATTAAATAATATTATAAGTGAATCAAAGATTAAAGCCAAAAAATAGTGAGATTTGCTGATTTTAACCTAAATGCAGGTACTAACTTCTTAATTGAGGTCAACAGATAAGCTGATTATTATATATACACAGTACTATGTACATACTACATATGTAGATTATATAAATCCAAGCAAATATAAGTAGAAGGAAGAAAGGACTTTCTATTATTTTTTTAAAGATTTTATTAATTTGAGAAAGAGAGAACGCAGGAGTGGGATGAGGGGCAGAGGGAGAGAGAGAAGCATTGACTCTCCACTGAGTGGGGAGCATGATGCGAGGTTCAGTCCCAGGACCCTGAGATCATGACCATAAGCCAAAGGGACTCATGACCTGAGTCCCAGGACCCTGAGATCATGACTGAGCCACATAGGTGCTCCAGGACTTTCTGTTATTTTAATTTTGAACATTAATGTGAAATACCCAAGAAATAGTTCATTTATGTTTTTATTTTTTATTTTTAGAAGAGGTGGGGAGGGGCAGAGAGGGAGAGAGAGAATCACAGGCAGGCTCCACGCCCTGCATATAGCCCAGCAGGGGCTCAGTCTCAGAACCCTGAGACCATGACCTTGAGCTGAAATCAAGAGTCGGATGCTTAAGTGACTGAGCCATCCATGCACTCAGAAATAGTTCATTTCTGAAGACTCAGATATGTGTGAAAATGCATTTTTCTTAAAAGCTTTTTGAAGTTGGAATGTTTTCCCCCTAACTTTTACATTTATATCATGATCTTGTTTTCTCACTTTGTCCCACTCCTTTTTGGTTTAGATGCATTTTGGATGACAGGTTTTCACAGTTAAGTTTTTCAAAAACTCTGTTAATAACTAGGAAAACCTCCATGATTTCACATACCGGTCGCCTCAACAACAAGAAAATGTTTGTTGAAAATGTTCAAGTGCTTTTATTTTAATTTTGAAGAAGGAACACTGTGGATAAGTATTTTTCTTTAAAGGAATTGTACTGTGTTGTTCCATTTTTAATATATAATCATTGGCTAAGGCAAAAGCAATTTGGAGATTGCTTAAAACGTGTTTTAAAATAGATTTCTTTTGGAATCTAAGCTAATTACAATTGATTTTGGCTAGTGGTTGTTGATAAAAATGTATAAATTGTGTAATTATGGGAAAATAGCTTATAAATTATTGAAGGGTAAAAATGTTGCTGTTTGAGTTCATATTTTTTTTAAAGAATGCTCTGGTCTCTTGTTTTTATGGCTGAAATGTCTATTGATGTGGAGTAAAAAAGATGAAAACTAACATAAATGATTAAAGTTTTAATAGTCAAGCTATATGTCATGCTGTAATAATACTCAGCCTGGTATTATGTTGGTCATGTTTATGGTGCTTAAGTAAAACCCCATACCCAGTATTTTCTGTCCCATGTAGTCTGCTCATAGTAGGCAGAATAATAATGGCTCCTCCAAAGATGTCCATATTTTAATCCTTGGAACATGTGTGACATGATGGAGAAGTGAAGGTTACTAACTAATCTTAAAAGAACGATGTTAGTTTGGATTATCCAGTGTAATCCCAGGGTTCCTTTAAATGTGGGAGGAGGAAGTAGAAGAGCCCATGTCAGAATGATGTAATGTGAGGCTCATTCCACCGTTGCTGGCTTTGAAGATGGAAGAAGAGACTACAGGCCAAGGAATGCAGACCACTTCTGGAAAGTGGAAAGGGACGAGGAAATGCATTTTCCCCTGGAGCCCCCAGGAGGAACACAGCTCTGCCAAAACTTTGATTTAACCCAGTGGAATCCATTTCAGACTTCTTTGTTTGTTTTAAGATTTTATTTATTTATTTGACAGAGTGGGAGAGAGAGCAAGAGTGTGAGTACAAGTAGGGCGAGCAACAGAGGGAGAGAGAGAAGCATGCTCCCCACGGAGCAGGGAGCCCAGTGTGGGACTCGATCCCAGGACGTGAGCCAAAGGCAGACGCTTAACCCCCTGAACCACCCTGGCGCCCTCCATTTCAGACTTCTAACCTCTAGAACTGTGAGAAAATTCACGTGTGTTGTTTTAAGCCACTAAATTTGTGGTCATTTGACACAACAAGGAGAAGCAGCAATAGGAAACTAATGTATCACCCAGCCTTGGTTTCCCTGCGTCCACCTAACCCACTCTGCCTCATAAATGGCCCAGGGATGGGCACCGGCCTCAAAAACAGTTGACCTTAGTGAGACTGCCCCAGTGGGTCTCAACCCTGCCTCTGTTAGATCACTGGGGGAGCTTTCAAACAAGATGCTAGTAATCCCTCCAGGGAGGATGAATAAGCGTGCACTTAGAGATGTGATTGGTAGAATGGGATACCATGTATCTGGATTGAAAAGATGAGCTGGGCCAGTCCTGTGCTGGCAGGAAGCTTGAACTAAGAAACACAACTTGTGGGTTTGTTATGGGATCTGCTGCTGAAACGTCATCGTCCAGGACTGAAGGACTGATGGCCCCCTGCAGGCCGAAGCGGGAGTTGTGGGCAGAGCGTAAGAGAAGGCAGAGGAAGCCAGCTCGCAGGAGGCGAAGGAGTGTGCAGGTAGAGACAGGAGCTGAGGGTGAGAGAGAGCACGAGGTGTGGAAGGGGGAAGAGAGACCTGGTCCCTGGCAGTGCAGGAGGGCTTCCCCTCCCATTCAGGGAGCAGCTCGGGGATCCGCAGAGCAAACCTCCTTTCTTCCTGTCCCTTGTGTGATCCGTGCCTGCAGCCCAAAGGGACTTACAGAAAGAAGAGTAGAGTGATACAGATGCCTGTAAGAAACCAGTAAACTTAGTTACTTATTAGAATAACTTATGAGAATAACACTTATTATTTATTCTAATATTACTTATTAGAATAACAAACACTTTTGCTAACCAGTGATTCGTTCATGAGTGATTATTCACTTGGTGCCCCTCTAGGTACAGCATACAACAAATCAGTTCGGTGCCTACTTAGAGTTTTAAAAAGCGTATATAATTGACATCGATGTGGTCATAGAACAGGAAATATACTATGACATGCGACGGCACTCACATTATAATAAATGTTCCATTTTAGGTGAATCTTTAGGTTTTGTGGGGGCTTTCCACTGAGTCGAAATATATTACAGGAGGTTTTTTTATTAACATATAACATATTATTTGCCCCAGGGGTACAGGTGTGTGATTATCAGTCTTACACAATTCACAGTGCTCACCATAGCACATACCCTCCCCAGTGTCCATAACCCAGGCACCCTATCCTTCCCTCTCCCTCTCCCCAGCAACCCTCAGTTTGTTTCCTGAGATTAAGAGTCTGTTATGGTTTGTCTACCTCTCTGGTTTCGTCTTGTTTCAATTTTCCCTCCCTTTCCCAGTGATCCTCTTCTCTTGTTTCTCGAATTCCTCATATCAGTGAAATCATATGATAATTGTCTTTCTCTGATTGACTTAATTTCACTTAGCATAACACCCTCTGGTTCCATCCATGTCATTGCAAATGGGAATGTTTCATTTTTGATGGCTATGTAATATTCCATTGCAAATACTTATATCACATCTTCCTCATCCATTCGTCTGTTGATGGACATCTATGCTTTTTCCATAGTTTGGCTCTTACGGATGTTCCTGCTATAAACATTGGGATGCAGGTGCCCCTTCGGATCACTACATTTGTATCTTTAGGGTAAATACCTAGTAGTGTGATTGCTGGGTCATAGGGTAGCTCTGTTTTCAACTTTTTGAGGAACCTCCATACTGTTTCCCAGAGTGGCTGCACCAGCTTGCATTACAGGAGATATTTTTTGATCTGATATTTTTATGATCTGTAATTGTTGGGAAGAATTAGAATTTTAAAAATGTTTTTATGGTTTTTTTTAATTTTGTAGTCATTCATCAGGTATTTTTTTTTTAAGATTTTATTTATTTACTTGACAGACAGAGATCACAAATAGGCAGAGAGGCAGGCAGAGAGAGAGGAGGGAGCAGACTCCCTGCAGAGCAGAGAACCCGATGCGGGGCTCGATCCCAGGACCCTGAGATCATGACCTGAGCTGAAGGCAGAGGCTTTAACCCACTGAGCCACCCAGGTGCCCTCATCAGGTATTTTTAAAGTGACGTTTTAGCAATGCATGTATTGTCATATTAAACATCTTCTAAAAAAGAGTCTTCTTTTACTGAGTATTAATTCCCAAGGTAAAGTCAAAACAGTATTTTTTTTTACTCCTTTGAGTATCTAACCATTATGCAGTAGGTCCAGATAAGAGCGGACCATCTCAGTCTTCTCCATTTCCCTGTGGACACTCCTACATGCCATTCGCACCACCTTCCATACCTCCACTCCCCAGATTTGGAGTGGGTGACACACACCATCTGAACTTTGCATGAGCAGTACAGAGAAAAGCTGGACTTCATCTAAAAGGCCATCTGGGCGGATAGCCTGGGAACTTGAAGGATTTGCCTTGACCATAGACATATCATCTGCCTGAGCAGCAGAGACTTGCCCTGGGAGACCTTCTGTGACGGTCCAGGGGAACTGGTTCTCTGGTAAGTCCAAGGGAGGAAGAACAGACCAGGAGGCCACAGAAATTTCTTTCCTCTTCCAGAAAGGAAGACTTAGCCATCAAGTCCCTGATTCACCAGCTCATTCGATCCTTGCCTCATCTCTAGGGGCAGTTCAGTTTCGTGCAGGTGCAAATGACTTTGTAATGAAGAAGAGAATCTGGTCCTAGATACCAAATAGACCTCTGTAACCCCTAGAACTCTACATAACTTTTGGGGAATTTTGAGGTACCATGTTCCCATTACGTCCAGATGAGATGATCAGCTTTAAAGGGTGAGATTCTTACCAGGCTTTTCAGGGAATTGAAATATTTTCAGTGAGAAAATACTGATTATTGTAATGAGTTTAAGAACAGTCATAGAAATGAAAGAGGAAATTTATAACTTGAGCAGTCTCATAGCTAAAGGACCAAAGCTTTCTCCAATAAAATAAAAAATTAGTCTAGTAATTTTCAGATTTTTTTCTTTGCATGTTCCTAATTTCTTTTTTTTTTAAGGTTTTATTCACTTATTTGAGAGAAAGAGGGACAAAGAGAGAGCGAGCACAGAGGGAAAGGGAGACACAGACTCCCTGCTGAGTAGGGAGCTTGATGCGGAGCTCCATCCCAGGACCCTGGGATCATGACCTGAGCCGAAGGCAGACGCTTAACCCACTGAGCCACCCAGGCGCCACATGATCCTAACTTCTAATAGGCTTGATCTGGGGGGAGTGGAAGGGGGACAGGAAAAGCCATTTTTTTAAAAAACAGTTGTGGTTAGTAATGTGTTATATGGTTTTCTAGCTATGAAATACTGATTTTTTTCTTCAAATGACAGTTTAATGTAGCAATTACTCTTACATCAAGAGTGCTTTTTCATCATTTTCCTGGATTAATAATCTGAGTACTCTTGTTCCTATCAGCTAGTTGCTCAATTAAAATTACAGTATCTTGCAGTCAAATTCCTACTGATACTATAATATAATTTTTATATAAATTTGTTGAAGAAAAGAACATGGAAGGCCCCTGGGTAGCTCAGTGGGTTAAGCTACGACTCTTGGTTTCCACTCAGGTCTTGATGCTCAGCAGGAAGTCTGCTTGTGGATTCTCTCCCCCTTCCGCCTCTCTGCCCCTGCCACTCTCCCCACTCATACTTGCTCTCTCTCTCTAAAATAAAAAAGAAACCTTGAACAACACAACATGGGAACATAGGGCATTTGTGCCAAGGATGACATAAATCCTCTTAATATCTCTAGGGTGTTTTTTACTTCTTTTCTCTTTGTTCTTGTGATAATAGATTATAGTGGTCTTCCTCTCCTCCCCCTTCCCCATGAAGGTTCCCAAGATTCACAAAGAAAGGGGTCTCCCCTCCCACCCCCAAGGTTTTGGCTCATATTAGATGGTATTGAGATAGTATAAAGAACTTTAAAAGCACAGGAAAACACAAAGGAGAAAAATTATAAAATTTTCATTAATGAGAGAAGATAATCTGTAATGCTTTATATATACCGTTATAAAAATGGTATCGTATACATATGTTTTTGTAGCCTGTACTCAATATAGTAAGCATCTTTGTTGATTCATCTAAGTTACAATTTTTAATAGCTAGAGATTATTATAAAGATATACCATAATTATTTAACCATTTCCCTACTATTAGACGTATATATTGTTTCCTTGTTTGGGGGTCGGGGAACACTATCATAAATATTCTTGTATAAACCACTACATACCTCTCTGGTTCTTTTGGTATTTAAAAAAAATTCTGAGACTCCCATTAATTTTAAATATGTCTTTCCTTTAAAAAAATTATTACAGGGGTCCCTGGGTGGCTCATTCAGTTAAGTGTCAGACTCTTGATTTCAGCCCAGGTCATGAGATAGAGCCCTGTGTCGGGCTCCGAGCTAGGTGGAGAACCTGCGAGATTCTCTCTTTCTCCCCCTCTCCCTGCTTGGGTGTGTGTGAATGCTTGCTCTCTCTCTCAAATAAATAAATAACATCTTTTTAAATAATAAGAAATTGTTACAAAATCTATTTTTCTGTTAATTTCTGTTTTAGGTAATTGCATGAATAAGAAAGGAGCTGTGTTTTCTTCTCAAAGATTTTAAAAAGGGATTAATATTTTTGCTAATACTCCTTATGGTATATATTGTTTCCTATGAAACTAAATGACAGGTCAACCTAAAAATACTACCTTAGGGGCTTGCTCACATTTGCTGTTATCTAATCAGGTCTAGAATTTGCAGTCGTATTAATTGATTATACCTAGTGCTGTTCTACTCAGAATAGAGATCTAAGTATTTTGAAGGCATGCCCTGAATAGATTTCTAAGATGTTTTTAGCCAAATGGGATTTGTGGGAGGAAGGGGAGATATTCAAACTCAGTGTATGCGTAGGAAATAGATCACAAGTACATTTCCATGCAGTTTAAGGCTGGGTTAAAAGGGGATGTTAAGAGAAAGTGTATTGCTGTATCTGGACAGAAGTAGACTGGAAGAAACAGTAAGAATTTTAAAATTTTAATGCTTCAAACTGAATAAATGCTTGCATTTCTTGTGGACTAAAATAGAAAGCCAGTGAAGCGAGGTGAGTATGTATACATAGGAAACTATAAGATAAAAGTCCTGTCAGCAAGTTGGAGGCAAATATAAGAGCCCCCTTCCCAAAAAGGCAGAAGTGTTGGGAATTCAAGCACTTTCCTGACCCATCCTTTGACTTGGAATATCAGAAATACTTCCTTGAGGGCATTATAAAAGTAAATATGAGTGAGGTTGTTTTTCATTTCTCCTTTTTCCTGGGTGGATCTCTACATAGCAGAATTTAAATGTAGAATAATTCATAACAGCACGAGGTGGAGAGCCAGCCAAATCTGAATGTTTAGTTCTTCTTTGGTTTATCCTCTCTATTCTTCCTATTTCATGAGTATATAGGTTTATGCAATATTCTAAAACTTTACTGTGCTCACTCCCACATTAGGAACGCAATTGATAGTATCAGCAATCTAAAGTAGTTGTCTTCTGTAAAGCATATGCCCTAGGACTAAACATTCTCTACCTCAGTCTCTACTGTTCTTCTCGCTACATTGTTCAGTGAAAAAATAAAACTGGGGACGCCTGGGTGGCTCAGTTGGTTAAGCAGCTGCCTTCGGCTCAGGTCATGATCCCAGTGTCCTGGGATCGAGTTCCACATGGGGCTCCTTGCTCGGCAGGGAGCCTGCTTCTCTCTCTGCCTCTCTGCCACTCTGCCTGCCTGTGCTCGCTCGCTCTCTCTCCCTCTCTCTGACAAATAAATAAATAAAATCTTAAAAAAAAAAAAAGAAAGAAAAAAGAAAACTGTAAGACATGTAGAAAAGGAGAAAAATGTGACTCATAATTTTTATTTTATTTTAAGATTTATTTCTTTTGAGAAAGAGAAAGAGAAAGCACACGAGCGTGCAGGGGGCAGGGGCAGAAGGAGAGAATCTCAAGCTCCACTGACTGTGGAGCTGATGCAGGGCTCTGTCTCCAGATCCTGAGATCATGACCTGAGCCGAAATCAAGAAGTTGGACGCTCAACCCAGGCACCCCAAAATGTGACTCAGAATGAAGAGAAAAAGCAGTTGGTAGAAGCAGGACCCACAGATGACCCCAGTTTTGGGGTAGCAGATAAGCACTTTAAAATAGCAATGAAAAATATATTGAAGGGACTTCCAGTTTCCAGTCTGACATTTAAGGAGCTTAGAAATCATTCCTGATCCTACAGCAAGAAAAAAGCTGACCAGATTGAAAACCTAACAGCTTTTCTTAGATCCTTCAGAGAACTGAGGTCATACTTCAGACCACTGCCCCCAAATTTAGAGAGACTAGTGGATTACTGGGGGCTCAGTGAGAACAAGTTTGAGAGTGAAAAGCTCTAGGGGGTCCATTCTTAGTGGGCACTCTCACACTTCTGTGAGTTTTACTGTCAAGAGTCCTACCAGGTTCTCACAGTGCTTCCCTCAGAGAGAGGGGAAGAGAAGCCATTTTGAAATATAACCAGAGCATTCTGTGTTTTCCTTAGTGCCTGCCCTCAAAGGAAACTGTTTCACTGGAGCCTAAGGTGGTTGGGTTTTACCAGAGCCTGACCAACCTCCGGGGGCAGGGAAATACCTACTCCAGCCTCTTCTGTCTTCCTTTCTCATCTAAGGGGGAGGGGTGTGCGACCCAGGGACCTGGGCTCATTGAGAGTAGATCATAGCACCACCATAGATAGATGAAGGGCCAAAGAAGATCTAGAATATATGGAATATACAATGGAATATGGTTCAGCATTGAGAAAGAAGGAAACCCTGGCATTTGCAACATGGATGTGTTCAGGGACTTTACGGTAAGTGGAATAAGCCATACAGAGAGTACTGTATGACCTCATTTGTGTGTGGAATCTTTTAAAAAAGTAATTTGAACAGAGAACTAAGACATAGAATGGTTATTACCAGGTGAGGGCTATGAGGGAGGGAAGATGCTGTTCAGAAGCCTTTAATTATAGATGAATAAGTTCTGGGAATCAAATGCATAGCGTGGTGACCATAATTAAAAATACCGTATTGTACATTTGAAATTTGCTAAAAGTAGATCTTGAGTTCACACACACACGCATGCGCGCGCGCGCACACACACACACACACACACACACACACAGAGTATGTGAGGTGATGGTATGTAAGTTAACCCAATTACGGTAATCATTTCACAACCTACATACATATATATCACCACCTCTATATATGTCAAATCATCACATTGTACACTTTAAATATACACAGTTTTGTCAGTTACACCTCAGTACAGCTGGGAAAAAAGGTCATAGGACTCCAGAACACTTTCCTTCCTGCCATACCTTCCCAACATGTCACTAAAGGCCTATACACCCCAGTTCCTTTTATCGAGTACAGCATGTCTGGCTTTCAACAGAAAAATTAAAAAGTGAAAAACACGGTTTGAAGAGACAGAGCACCAGAACCAAAGTCAGATGTAGTAGGGATGTTGGAATTATCAGACCAGGAATTTAAAATGGCTATGGTGGGGGCGCCTGGGTGGCTCAGTGGGTTAAGACTCTGCCTTTGGCTCAGGTCATGATCTCAGGGTCCTGGGATCGAGCCCCACATCAGGCTCTCTGCTCAGCAGGGAGCCTGCTTCCCCCTCTCCTTCTGCCTGCCTCTCTGCCTACTTGTGACCTCTTTCTCTCTTTCAGATAACTAAATAAAATCCTTTAAAAAATTAAAAAAAATAGCTGTGGAGAATATGTCAGGGACACTTATGGAAAAAGTAGACAACATTCAGAAATAGATGGGTCATGTCAGCAGAGATACTGAAATTCTAAGAAAGCATTAAAAAAACACATTGAAGGACAGAGTAAAAAGGGTGAATGGCATACATGAAGAAATAGGGAATTTCAAAGAGAAATGGAAACTAAAGAGAAAAAAAAAAAGAAATAGAACCGAAAATCCCAGTAACAGAAAGAAAAGAATTCACTTGGTGGGCCCAACTACAGACTCTTGAAGGAGAAGTAGCTTGGAGATGAGCCAATAGAAATTATTCAAACTAATTTGCAAGAGAAAATGAGAAAGAAAAGAACAGAGAGCCCAAAATGTGGGACAATATCAGAGGGTCTAATACATAGGTAATTGGAATCCCAGGAGAAGAGGGTAGAGCAAGAATAAGCCAGAAAAAATAATGAATGAGAATTTTTGAGTATTGGTGGTGGTTATCAACCAAAGGGTTCAAGAAGCTCATCAATTTCAAGAAGTGTAAATTAAACAAAATCCCATTTAGTCACCTCATAGTAATATTACTAAAAGAAGAAGGTAAAGAGAAAATGATAAGCAAGAGGGGGAAATTACATACAGGGTGGGCACAATGTTCAGAATGACCACTGATTCTCATCAGAAACAAAACCCGAAATGAAATATGAATGAAATGAAGTGGAATGAAAATGAAAGAGACATATTTTTATTTTATTCAGACAAAATCCCAGAGAATTAAGTCTCCAGTGGATCTGCAATTACTAAAAAATGCTAGAAAAATTCTCGAGGCTGAAAGAAAAAGATACCAGATAGTAGCCTGGATCGGCAAGAAGGAATGAAGAGCAAGAGAAAAAGTAAAAATGGGAGTAAATATAAAGGCTCATTAAAAATTATATATTTTTATCTATTTGTTTAGAAGCCTGCTGTCTATTCAAAATGTATCAGAGTTCACACCCTATGTGAAATTAAAATATATGGCAGTGAGAGCTGTAAGGGGGGGGGTAAATGGAATGATATTGTGTTTTACTTTGTTTTATGAAATAGTATATTATTTGAAAGTATGTCGTGATGAATTCAGAATGCACATTTTAATTTCTAGTAACCTCTAAGGTAACACATAGAGGAGGTAAAATGGAATCCTAAGATAATCATTTTATTTTCCAGAAGAAGGCAGGAAAGGAAGAAGAAAGGAACAAAGAACAGAAAGGACAAATGGAAAAGCAATGCCCAGGTGATAGAATTAAACCCAGCCCTATCAAGAATTACGTTAAATGGAAACATTTTGAACACCCACTTAAAATTTAAGGCAGAGCTTATCAGGTTAGGTAAAAAAGCAAGACTAAAATACACGCATTTTTAAGGATATAGATACAGATTTAAAGGAAAGAATGTAAAATAGATAACCATGTAAGCATAAAGCATAAGCAAGCTGATATGGCTGTGTTAATGTTAAGTATACTATAATAAAGAAGAAGGTTCCATAGTGGGAAGAGTCCATTTGTCAAGAACTCACCATTTAAAATTTAACTTAAAAGAATACAAAATAGAAACAGAACCAAAAAGGAGAAATAAGACATTGCAGAATTGCAATTGCAGATTTTAACAAAAACCTCCAGTGACTGATAAAAATAAACAGACAAAAATCTGTAAGAATATAGATGGTTTGAACAACACTACTAACCAGTCTGATTTAATTGACCTTAATAGAGCACTGAACTCCCAAATTACAGAATATACATTCTTTTAGTGTTCCCATGGAATGTTCACCAAGATGAACGTAAGCCCAGCCATAAAATAATGTGTTTGAAAGATTGATATCATAAAGAGGATGATGGTAATGAGAAGTAATTATAATAATCTTTTTAGATAATTCTGACATATTGGAAAATGAAGCAATATCTTTTAAAATAATCCTTGGGTCAAAGAAGAAATTAAAAAGGAAATTAGAAACTATTTCTAATGTGTGATAATGAACCATGTATTTGTGGGATTTACTTAAAGAAGTGCTTAGAGGGAAATTTGTACCTTTAAATGCTTATGTGAGAAAAGAAGAGATATTTAAAATCATGAGCACATTCCTCAGGTGAGCTCTCAGGGTTGCTTGGCAATCCTGCTGTAATTCCTTTGTTAATCAGTTTTCCTGCCCTTGGAGTACCTATTTCATATCTTTCTTTCCACCTCAAATTTCCCCCCTGAGTTGAGGACTTCCTTCTTATTTCGCTGGGAAAAGAAAAGCAGTCAGAGGAGAAGCAGACATCTCCTTCTGCCAGATCAGTCCAGTGATAAGTTCTGTGTGGATGTGTCTTGCTCACCCTCCTTTAAAGTGGTGAGCGATGATGTTTCTGTCAAAAACACGGGACCCCACATCCTCATGCTCACTCCAGGACTGTGTTCACGCTCCCTCTTTTTTGCAGCATCTCCCCCCCCTACTCCTTCTACATCATGCCTACCACATATAGGATATGGAGAAATCTCCGGACTTAAAATTCAGACCATCCTCTACCAGTTTCCCCATTTCTTGCTCCCCTTCATAGCAGAATACCGTGAACGAACGTTCATGTCCTCACTGCTTGTACCTTCTTCATTTTCTCTTATCCCCATTAAAGTTTTATCCCATCCACTCTTAAAATTTGTGCTTGTCAGCATTACTGGTGACTGACTTCCCCATGGCCAAGTCTCGTGCTGAGTCGCAGGTCTGGGGAGCATTTCTTTACTTGGCTTCTAGGCCGGCACCCTCTGGTATTTCTCCTCCCTCACAAGCTATTCCTTCTTAGTCTCCTTTGATGATCTTCCCAACCTCTGCATGTGGGAGTGCTCCAGGGCTTGGTCATTGACACTCTGCCTTCTTCCGTTCACTAGGTGATCTCATCCAGTCCCATGGCTCGAAACGCCATCTTTGTGCTGATGTACGTCTTCTGTTTCTCCTCTCCCCAAGATTTCAAACGTGTGGGCACTACTGCCTACAAGAGGGCTGTACTTGGATTTCTAATAGGCACCTCACGTTCTACACCTGAATTCTTTCTTCCCCCTCTTCCCTGTTACCCCATGAGAGCTCTCCTCTTCCAGCTCTTGTTTGTGTCTTCTCTCTCTCATACTGGATATCTTCCAACTGTGTATCAAATCCGTACAGCTGTTGGCCCTTCTGTGGCTCCTGTTCTAGTCTGAGCCACCACCGTGTCTCTGTTCAACAGCAGCCTCCTGTCTGGTCTCCCTGCTCTACTCATCACCCCACTCCACAGGGAAGGAATTTGTCCACTTTCTTCTAACCACTTTTCCCTCCATTCACTGGATTCCAGCCATACTGACCTCCTGGAGGCTGCCTTCCCATACCAACCGGGTTTCTGCCTTCTGCCTGGAAGGTTCCTCCCTGAGATATCTACATGGTTCCCTGGCCTTTTGTGACCACCTATGTACCACCCACTTCCTGCCCCTCTCTGTTCCCTCACTGTCTTTTTTCTTCATAGCTCTTGGCATCACGTGACATTATCTGCTCGTCTGTTGTCTGTGAAGAACATAAGCTTTGTGGCTGTGTTCACTGCTGCGTTTCTTCAGGCAGCTAGGATGCTGCCCAGTTCCCAGTGCGTGCTTATTAAATATTTGCTGAGCAAACTGAATATGCTTAGTAATCATCCTCTGTTTTCTTAGTTCTTACGAAATGCTAGAAAGAATATTGTTAAAGAAGTATACAAAAAAGTTCACTGTGGTTAACTCTGGGTGACATTTCTTACTTTTTATTTTTCTGAGTTTTCCAGATTTTCTGCCACAAGCATATATTGCTTTTATACTCACAAACAGATTTCAGTAAGAATCAGGGCATATATTATATATATATATTTTTTATCTTACACAGACTCATAAACATAATGAAGATGAAAGAAATCAGAATGTTAGTGGTGGATATCTTGGACTGAACTTTAGTCCATTTCCCCTGTTGTTTAGCTTCCTGTGTTTTCTGTGTTTCTTCTAATAAGCATGGATTGCTTTCATGGTAGAAAAAAAATAAAACTTTAAAAAGGGGGAAAAAACCTAGGTCCCAATAATTATAACTTGCTATTTTATGGAATTCAATGGTAATTGGACTTTACTACAAATACTATAATAAAGTTTCTTTTTTAACTTTCTTATTTTAAAATGATTTCAAACTTATAAAAAGGTCAAAACCAGGAGAGAATTCTCAGACTTTCACCTGCATATTATTTTACCACATTTTCTTTTTCTCAGAGACTCTTCCTCCTGCCCTCCTTTCTCCTATACACACATACACATATATGTTTAATATGTTTACTATTTTGTATTTTTAATATTACGCATTTTATGTTTAATAAATACATATATATTTAACTCTCTTCTTTAATCTGGAACAGTTCCTCAATCTTTCTTTGACTTTATAACTTGACATTTTAAAAGGGACCTGTTTATTTTCTGGAATGTCTTGGTCTGGGTCTTCTGGTGTTTCCTCATGATTAGACTTAGGATATTGGCAGGACTATGACAGAGTGATGACACCTTTTCCTCAGTGCATTTCTTCTCAAACCACATAGTCTCTGCCTGTCCCAGTACTGCCCGTGGTGACTTCAGTCACGTATTGTTTTCAGTCATGGTAACATTTGGTTCTTTTTTTTTTTTTTTTAAGATTTTTATTTATTTATTTGACAGAGATCACAAGTAGGCAGAGAGGCAGGCAGAGAGAGAGGGAAGCAGGCTCCCTGCTGAGCAGAGGGATGCAGGGCCTGATCCCTGAAACCTGATATCATGACCTGAGCCGAAGACAGAGCTTAACCCACTGAGCTACCCAGGTGCCCTTCTGTGGGTTCTAATCTATTATCTTTATAATTTAATTTGATGCTCACATTTTCCCTGATTAGGCCAGTGGGAGCCCTTCTGGGCTGGCTCCTGTGTCCTTTGTGACATGTATCTGCCACTCTCTGAGCGCTTTTGGACTTTTCTAGAAAAGGACAGCCAAGCATGCTAAGCCCATGTTGTACTTTTCCACCCTCAGCTGTGGAATCAGTCCTTTTTCCAGGGAGTCTTGTTCCTTTTAGAGGAGAATGAAAAACCAAAATCTCAATAAATCAAGATCCAGGTGTTAGATTTGTCTGTTAAAATTTCTGAAGGACCTTGTTATGACTGATTTCTTGTTCTACAGAAAGGACTCCTGTCAGACACAGTGGTTGTTTCCAGTAAATCTTCACTTTTAAATAAAATTGAAAATCCAGGCATAATTTTGAATGCTTTGGCAGTTTAGAGGCATGCCTCTCAACCTGACATACTTGGACATAAGTTGATAATGGTACTAATAAAGCCGTAAGTGGATCCTTTGTCAGTAAAGAATGAGTAAATTGCGCTTACCTCAGCATGGTTTTTAATTCAATTCAGAATTATTTTAGTTTAGCTATTAATGGACTTGCCATCGAAAGAGTGAGTAAAATTAAGCCTTTCAAATAAGTTGCTATTTGCAAAACGGAATACTGTAATTTGCAACATTTTATTCTTGTTCATCAGGAAAATATAATTTCTTCCATTTTCTTTAGTCACTCATTAGCTTTTAGCAGCTGGCAAAAGATTAAGTATGAGTCCTTAATTTCTGCTTCCTTTTTTATAAATTGAGTACTTCCTATAGAAATATAGTGTCAATTGCATGCTTTTTTTCCCCCCTCAAATAGGGTTAATTTTAAGCATTGAAGGTAAAGGACATGTGTTATTGATCCCTTTCAACTTGCATAGCATCTAGCAGAGTGTGCTCTCAACAGTAGCTGCTATTACAAGAGGGGTGGTGTATACTCCCATATTCTTGGTGATATATGCTGTCCCTATTAATCAGATTTCTGCATAACCGAAGGGGAAGGGAAAGGATTTTTTCCTAGGGCAGAGATATGGACTGGAATATGTCTTTTAAACTGAATGGGCAAATAGAGAGAAATTAGTTGGTTACATTTTGACCGTGACTGATACTCAAACAACTGATAGTCTTGAATATAAACTATTTGGAATGTGGTACTCTGTCTATGGATCATCCAACTGAAGGGGCAGTCATTTTCCTAAATGGGTGTCATGAAACAGTTCCAAAGTATGTTACCAGGTGCTTCCAGGCCTCCGTCAGTTTGAAAACATGGTATGCTAGATGGTCTCTATCTAGGTAGGGTCCTATTGCACATAGCGTATTAAAGATTTGAGATACCCCAAGGCATAGAAGCATGTTTAATCTTTATAGCCCAGTGTTTTCCAAACTTACTTGGGCCGGGAGGATTTGTTGGTTGTGTACTTGTTAACAAGAAAGCACTGAAAAGAGATCATATGCTTTTTATTCAGGAGGTACTCTCTGAGCACTAACCCAGCACAGGCAATACAGAAATAAAAGACATCGCTTATACTCTCAGAGAAGTTACACAAAGACAACATTCAGGTTATGTGAAGAGTCCTGTGACTGAGGTATACTTAGGGTATTGTGGGAACACAGAGAGAGGCATCTGATCTTATAGACCCCTACCTGCATCCTGAAGGATTGATTTTAAGTTAATGCATTTTTATTCATTGATTCCACAATCTTTTTGAGCACCTACTATAAGCCAGGCATGTCCTAGACCTTGGGGATTGATAAAGCAGTGCACAGAACCGAAGAGAGTCCTTGTCCTCTTAGATCATACAGTCTCATGAAAGGAGACAGACAGGAGACAAGATGAATAAAGTACAATTACAGCATGGTGATAAGTGCTAAGGAGAAAAATACAGTGCGTGGGTGGGGATGGGGGACAGTGTGTGCATGTGTGTGGTGAGGGGATGGGGGACAGTGTGTGTGCATGTGTGTGGTGAGGGGATGTCACTTTTAGCTGAGGCTGCTAGAGGTGTCTCACTTAGAAGGTCCCATTTGGGCATAGATCTGGATGAAGTGAGGGAACCCTGTGAACCCTGTGAGTCTCTGGGACAAAACAGTCCAAGGAGAAGGAACAGGAATACGCCCGACCGGAAGCGAGAATGATTGGCATGTCTGAGAAGGAGCAAGGAGACAGTGTAGGTGGAGTGGAACATGCAAGGGAGAGGGTGGTAGTTGCTGAGGCCAGCAGGGTAAAGGAAGTTAAATCACTTTATAAGCCTCCTACGGCCTTTGGCTTCTATTCTGAGTGAGGTGACAAGGCATGGAAGGGATTTTTGAAAGTGCAGACCAGGAGTGGAATCTGTGGGAAAGGGGAATGGGTTTAGGCATTGCAAATAGTTCATTTTGACTGGAGCACAAATGATGGGCAGAAGTGAGGTGCACAGGACCTTCTGAGTCCTTCTGAGAGGCTAGATTTGAGCTTGAGAATGATAGGGAGCAATAAAGAATTTGAGTAGGAGGGAGAGTCAGGTCTTCCTTTAAGAAAGATCATTTGGTAGCAGCGTGATGAACAGATTTGAGGGTGGGAGGTGAACCTGAAAGCAAAAAAAGCCAAAGCTGTTGATCTATGTCATGCAGGCGGGAAACAGGGAGGGTGTGAGCTCAGGGGTGCTGGGGAGAGACAGGTGCCAAGGTTTGGTGTTCCATGAGCTTTAGTGGGAGGCAGCAGCCACTGATGACTCCATTTCTGCTTGGGCTTCATTTCAGGTTGGTTGATGCCTTTCCACACAGGGATGCAGGGTCAAGTTAACATGAAAATGAATTCCTATTGGAATTCCTATTTGAGATTCTTATAGGATATCAACATGGAGATGCTCATGAGCTAATTAGAAACACAAGTCCAACACTGGGGAAAAAGTTTATAAGCCAGTGAACAAACATTAATTCTGATTACCACATCTAGTTAACAGAGTTGAAAAACATATGATTTGTGTGAAGACTTTATTTTATTCCTTTGCCTTTTTGGAAACTGCTTTATCTATTGTGGGAGTGGAAACTGTTGGCAGAATTTTAAGTGACTCCAGAGGACCATACAATAGATACCAGACTTAAAGAGAAACAATTTTCTGCTCTGCTGAAATCAGTAGTCTTGGGGATCCCCCTTCCGGTTTTGGCAGGAGGGATGACTTTTTAGATACAAGATGTTTTTATTGATTTCTTTATTGCTTTCATTTTTTAAGAGAAAGCTCCTCTTGTTAAGACAGTTATACCATGAGGGGTGCCTGGGTGGCTCAGTGGGTTAAAGCCTCTGCCTTCGGCTCAGGTCATGATCTCAGAGTCCTGGGATGGAGCCTCGCATCGGGCTCTCTGCTCATCAGGGAGCCTGCTTCCCTCTCTCTCTGCCTGCCTCTCTGACTACTTGTGATCTCTGTCAAATAAATAAAATCTTAAAAAAAAAAGACAGTTATACCATGAGAATTTATGAAATTATATTGCTTTTAGATTCAGAAGAAATGCTCATCCATTGTCTTGGAGTGACCATTTAAGAAGCAATATTTCAGTCCATTTCATTAATTAAATAGGTAATTAACAATGAAATAATTCATGGAAGTTGCTAATTTCTAGACAAGGAGGTTCAGGGAAGTATATGATAATAAAAGCAAGGGATTAGAAGTTAGAAGACCAGAGTTTTGTTTCATCTCTTACTGCCACAGACTAGCCATGAGATTGGACAGATCACCTTTCGATGGTCAGGTTAGTCACCTGGAAAATGAACGCAGTAACTCACTGTTGACCTCATGAGCTGGTGCATTCATTGAACAGGCATTTGTCAGGAGGCATTGTTCTAGGGCTGGACTGCAACACTAAACAGGGCATGGTTTTTACTCTCACAGTTTGCCATGTTGTGAATTACAGCAGTCTGGAAAGTGGATATCAGAGCACCATATAAATTATAAAGCACTGTGAAAATGTCATGTGATTCTTGCTTTAAGTATTCTTTCCAGAACATTTAGGTTATCTTCTCATTTGGGTGATAAACTGGCAGAAATGCAAATAAATGGTAGGTTTACACACAGACCTTAAACCCTTCCCAAAAATTAACTCAAAATGGAGCATAGTCCTAAATATAAAACTATAAAACTCCTGGAAGGTAACATGGGAAAAAAATCTAGCTGACCTTGGGAGCGGTGGTGACTTTTTAGATACAACACCAAAGAAAGGCACCACAATGAAAGAAAAAATTGATAAGCTGGGCCTCATTAAAATTAAAAACTCGGGCTCTGTGAAAGATACTGTCAAGAGAATAAGACAGGTCACAGACTGGGAGAAGATATTTGCAGAAGACATAATCTGATAAAAGCTGTTACCCATAATATACTAAGACTGCTTAAAATTCATTACTAAGAAAACTGACAACCTGATTTAAAAACGGGCAAAAGACCTGAACAGACCTCTCACCAAAGAAGATGTACAGATGACAGGCACAGAGCATATGAAAACATATTTAACCTCATCTGTCACCAGGGAAATGCAAATTAAAATGCGATAACCACTTCACACCTTTCAGAAGGGCTAAAATCCAGAAAACCGACAACACTAAATGCTGATGAACATGTGGAGCAACAGGAACTCTCATATGTTGCTGGTGGGAATGCAAAATGGTACAGCCACTTTGGAAGACAATTTGTTTCTTATAAAAATTAACATACTTGGGGCACCTGGGTGGCTCAGTAGGTTAAAGCCTCTGCCTTCAGCTCAGGTCATGATCCCAGGATCCTGGGATGGAGCCCCACATCGGGCTCTCTGCTCAGTGGGGGGCTGCTTCTCCCTCTCTCTCTGCCTGTCTCTCTGCCTACTTTCGATCTCTCTCTGTCAAATAAATAAATAAAATCTTAAAATAAAAAAATTAGGGGCACCTGGGTGGCTCAGTGGGTTAAAGCCTCTGCCTTCGGCTCAGGTCATGATCCCAGGGTCCTGGGATCGAGCCCCACATCGGGCTCTCTGCTCAGCGGAGAGCCTGCTTCCTCCTCTCTCTCTGCCTACTTGTGATCTCTGTCTGTCAAATAAATAAATAAAATCTTTAAAAAAAAAAAAAGAAAAAATTAACATACTCTTACTATATAATCTGGCAGCCTTGCCCCTTGGTGTTTACCCAAGTGAGTTGAAAACCCATGTCCACCTAAAAACCTGCACACAGATGTTTATTCATCACCACCAAACACTGGAAGCAACCACAATGTCCTTCAGTAGGTGAATGGGTAATCAAACTGGTCCATCCAGACAGTGGGACGTTATACAACACTAAAAAGAAGCAAGTTGTCTTGCCATGAAAAAACATGAAGGAGCCTGAAATGCATATTACTAAGTGAATATGGTTAATTATAATTAATTATGATTTCTACTGTATGACATTTTAGAAAAGGCAAAACTATGGAGACATTAAAAAAATCAGTGGGTGGCAGGGGGTTGGGGGTGATAAATATGTGGAACATAAAGAATTTTTATCAGTGAAACTAATTTATATGATACTGTAATGGTGGATACATGTCTTTATACATATGTCCAAATCTGTAGAACTTTTAACATCAAGAGTGAACCCTAATGGAAACTGAACTCTGGATGTAATAACATGTCAATGTGGGTTTATCAGTTATAACAAATGCATATAATAAATGTGTGAGGTTGATAGTGGGGGAGGCTATGGGGAGGTAGGAAGTATATGGGAATTTTCTGTGCTTTCTGCTCAGTTTTGCTGTGAACTAGAAAGTGTTCTTAAAATTAAGGTCTGTTTTTTTAAAAGTGGTTCTTTCTGGCAGAGGAGATATGCCCTGCACACTCAGGATAGACAGTTATTAAATTTTTGTTGAATGAATAAAGGAATGATGTTAGGATTTGGAAATCCAAGCAGGTACTTACTCCTACGTTTTCAGAACTGTTTTTTTATTACATTTTAAGAAAAGTGGGAGTAGTTATGTCTGGCATTCACAAGAATCCATACAGAAAATTTAACTCCAAATACAAAATACTGATTTTAGAGAGTGCCAGAGTCAGCACTGTATCCTTAGATTTCAAAATACAGATTAGAACAGCTTCATGCCGTTGGAGAGTGTTAGGCACAATGTAAGATATCTAACGTTTCTGATGGCGACTGAAGCAAAATCTCAAATTTAGAAACCAACATGATTTATTTATCGTGGGAAGTAAAAGGAAGATTAAGGTCCCAAGATTCTATTTACTTGTAAAGTATGCAGAATGAGAGTCATTTTTTTCCCCAAAGAAGTTTAGTGGGAAACAACTTGGTGATAGCTCATGTAGCAATTAAATGAAAGTTCTATACTCTTTATACTCTTCAGGGTATTCTAAAACCATACAACTTTGGGTCAATTTCAGATAGATTTTAATATCCACAATACATTTTCAAAAGTTCTAAAGGCCCTTGACTGTGACACTTTATTTTTATAATCATTTGCACAAAATCCCACATGTTGACAGTAATCGGCATTAGCGAGAACGTGTGAAGGCTGCTTCAGCACTTCTTAACAGATGGCCTTCTCCATTCATTTTCTTCTCTAGGCAAACATGCTGAAGACATATTTGGTGAGCTGTTTAATGAGGCTAACAACTTCTACATCAGAGCAAATTCTCTTCAAGACAGAATTGATCGTCTTGCTGTCAAAGTTACCCAGCTGGATTCAACAGTGGAAGAGGGTAAGTAATTGCATGAAGGCAATGAGCTAGAAGTGATGTTGACAAGACGGTAGTCATTAATTGCGGTGTAATCACTGCTTTTTCCTTGGGGTAGTGTGCTGATATTTCATCTTGTCCTTTCTAGAAGAATATTGGGGGGGGGGGCACAATATTGGGTAAGATAGTAATTAAAGAGTCTTATCTTGTCTACCTCATAGATGCCTTCAGTACTCTTTTTTAAAAAATATACACATATAGTATTTGTTTTAAAGGATTCTTTGAATATTTTTGCTATTAGAAACCCTAGTTTAGGTCATTGGTGGTTCTTTTAAAGATACTTACCTAAAAATCATAGAGTCACTCCAAAAATGTGGTCCAGCTAAGAGGGAGGGTGGTACTTACACAGCGTGACTGAGGGAAGGCATGAAGGCATCCTCCTGCTACCCTTGTTGGGGTTGATACCTGTAAATAATCATGGTGATCTGCTGATTTATCGTCAGAATAAATAGCATTTACCGACGACCTTTAGGCGTCATGGTTGTAAAATGAAGTTAATACTGGTAAGCACTGTGTAGGTAACTGATAATCATTTTGAGGATAGACCCTGAAATTGCGACAGTTTCAATAAAATGAAAATTCAGCAGTTCCTTTTTAAAGATTTCCCTTTCTGTATCTTTTGGATGAGAGACTGAGATTACACTGGGAAAAAAGTAGGCAAAAATAAAGTACAAGATATAACATTTCATATTTCCTTGAGAAAAATGTTCAGATTAACAATTATTTTTACCTTTATGTAGTGGTAGTTTTGATTTCTCTTGTTGCAGTAAAATGATCTTAGTATCTGATTTTTCTACTAGACTTACAATAGTTGTATTAATGAAAGAACTGGAAGTTTTATTTTTTTCAAATGTAGTGTTTTAGGGAATTTATCCCTCATCATTTAAAAAAATACATTTACTCATGTTCAGGTCTTTTTCAAAGGTCAGTATTAAATTCGTGAATTAGAAATTGGACAAAAATGTAGAGCATTGAAATTTTAATATCCCTTATGAACATTCTTTAATCTGATTTTTAAGATTTATTTTATTTGAAAAAGTAAAACCTTGGCTAGCTATTTGGCCTATTCAGATAAGAAATTTTAGCATCTTAAGCCAGTCATTCATTTTTCACCTTGGTATCACAAATGATTTTTAGTATTTACTCATCTTCCTTCAGTTTCTTTGTGGGATCTTGTAATTAGAATACCAGTGATAAACCTTATGCTCGAAAAGGTTAATCTGTACGCTAGAGTTCATAAGATTTTACACTGTATCTCATATCCTTAAAATTCCATCCAATCAAGATTTACCTGATTACTGTCTTTGGCATGGATTTTATAGTAGAAAAAAACATGTGACCAAGTTAGGAAATCTGTGTTCTATTTTGAGTTTGCCCTTTTTTGCTGGGTGATCTTGGAAGAGTTACTTAACACCCAACTCTCAGTTCTGTTGGTCAGGTGGGTTAATGGACCACATTGCCCAATTCAAAAGTGTCTGTCAAGGTTAGATGAGTTAATACATGAGATGTAAAGTGTTGTGCAGACACAAGAAATAAGTATTATCAGCCCTGATTATCTTACCCCTGAGTGTAGTTTAAATGCTGCTCCTTAATTTCTAGGACTATACATATTTTGAAAAACTTTGCCATCTTTCCTTAATGTCAGTGTCAGGAAAACTTCATGTGTTTTTTACATTTGTATATATTTTTTGCAGACGTATTTCCTACATGTATTATATTCAACCGGTATTAACTGAATATTTTTTTCCTCCAGGATACCCAAACCTTGGTATTTACATGCCTGTTATGCTCAACTATATTCCTGTGTGGTTTCTGAAAAACGCTATTATAAAGAATGATGTTCTAATATTGGGTTCAAAGAAATAATTAGATCAGTACAGAAGAAGAAAAGACGTGATTCGTCTTCATTTTATAGAGACAGCTTTATTTATAAGAGGGAAGGAATATACATGCTATTTAAGCGTGGTTTTAAGTGAACAGTATAAACATGATTTTGTTATTCTAGAATCATAAATTCTACTTATGATTGTGTCTCAAATGATATTCATTGCTGAACAGTTAAAATATTTCTATATAACTCAACCTGGGGGACTTTTTTCTAAATAGTGTCACTACAGGATATCAACATGAAAAAAGCTTTCAAAAGTTCCACAGTCCAAGACCAGCAGGTGGTTTCAAAGAACAGCATTCCTAATCCTGTTGCTGATATTTACAACCAGAGCGATAAGCCACCTCCCCTGAATATTCTTACACCGTACAGGTATGGCTTCGTACATTCCTGGTTCCTTTTAGTCTAGATAAGCTGAGAGAGGAGAACAGTGCTGTGGACGTATTTTTTTCAAACTTTGAAAGTAATTACAGGTATTATATACAACAAAATCAGTTCCCCGTACAGAATTGTTAAAGGTTTCAAATTTCAAAAGAGAGATTAACTCACCAAGAGAAGTGTGAGCTCTAATGTTAGCTTTGGTAGGTATCTATAGTAGATAGCTACTTTTGTAGATACCTGAGTGTAGATATCTGAAGTAGAATTTTGTTACTCTAGAATCAGAAATTCTACTTATGATTGTGTCTCAAATGATACTCATTGCTGAACAGTTAAAATATTTCTATATAACTCAACCTGGGGGACTTTTTTCTAAATAGTGTCACTACAGGATATCAACATGAAAAAAGCTTTCAAAAGTTCCACAGTCCAAGTAATTATAAAATTACACATTATATAATGTTGTGTGTGGTTATGTTGTTCCCCATATTCAAAGTCAGTTTTAAAGGAACTGCGTAATTCATTTATAATGCAGCAAAATACCTGTCTCAGCATTTCAGCGCTGTAGAGACGTTTGTTATTTAATTCAGAAAAATGCATGCTGCAGCAGTAGGAGTTCTTAAAGAGTGAATAATACAGTCAACAAATTAACCTGTCACTGTAAAATGGTAGGACTCGGTATCAGGACCAGACTTTCCAGAAAAAGAATGGGAAATCGCTGGTGCAAAAAGTTAATATTAAGCAATTGAAAATACTTGTTACCTCTCTTACCTCTTACCACATTAGTGTTTTCTTTCCATATTTTGTCACCTTCTTTCCCATCTCCCTTTTCCATATGCTTTCTCATTGTCCTTCATCATACAGCTTGTTCTTCTCCAGCCTTTGCCTCCAGGTGAGCTCATTCCCTCAGCCTCTGATGAGCACAGGCTGTGTGGTAGAGGGTGTCCTGACGGCCCCCAGGACTAGCTCCACTGGGTAACAGACTCCCTTTACCACTGAATGGGTTCTCTCTTTCTGGTGCCGCCATCTTGGGCATTTGGTCCTTCTCAAGGAGTGCTCAAGAGTATTTTTGGTCTGAATTCCTGTTCCTTCTCAGGGTCCAAAGGAGATGTTTGACCCACCTCTATTGCAGCCCTGCTAATAAAGCAGCAGTTCCAGCTACATTCTTTTCTTAAGCACGGACAGAAAGATTCTCTCAAAAAAAAAAATCAATAGAAATCCCATGGAAACTATGATGGAAGAGGGCCAATGGGCCACAGTTTCCTATGAAACAAGTATGCTTTTCTGGAAGTTTTAGCACACTCATCTAAATATTAATGATCTATATGAATAGTAGTATTGTAAGCCTGACGTTTTACCATGCAATTTCACTTTCATTCAATAGGCATTTTTTGGGGGGGCAATTTCAGATTTATTTAGCACTAGAAGCCACAAGGGCAGTCCTGTTAAAACTGTCCTAAGACACCTCACTAAATAATTCTGTTCCAAAGGAAAAAGCTTAGAAAACTCAGTGGACCACTTATCTTTGATGAATTGAGATCATGATTAGCTACTTGTGGTGATAGAAAAGTTTTAATTTTATAAAAAAACGAAGTAACTTTCATAGATATTATATGTATATATTCAGTTTTATGGAAAATAAAAATGTCTTTGACTCTTTAATAGTGTATTTAAGAATAACAGTGCTAAAAACTCAAATGTACTTTTTGACAAATATTTGAGCTATGTAAAACACTAAGGACAGTGTTAGTATGAATATGAGAACATGACTTGAAAATGAAGTATCTGGTTGCTATCAACACAGGGCATTCCTGCTTATATTCTTATGTTGAGATTAATATTTGCTCCCTGACATGAGCTACTGCCTTCATTAAAGTATTAGCTCCCTCTAAAAAAAAAAAAAAAAAAAAAAAAGGTATGCATTTTATATGTCTTAAATTTTGTAACAAATTACTGTTGAGTTTTTCTCTATCTTCATTCCATTTGGAAGGCCTGGCATCTTTGGAAGACTCTATTTTTCACAGTAATGTTGTTAATAAAATCTCTGTAATGGAGGTCTCCTTTCAGTTAGGAAATTTGGAAAGGAAAAGAAGAATTTCAAGTCATCATAGATGAAAGTGTAAAGCAAGTTGCCATGGTTAGTGATTTTCAGACCGTCAATTGGGCCAGAGTAGCCCCCAGAGGAACCTGGACCGTAGTTTGTGATGACAAGAAGCTCCCAGAACATGGCATAGCAGGAGCATCAGAGAAGGGCAGGCAGGATTTTCCCCTGGGCTCATTCAGTTAGTTTTCGTTTACTGTTTGGGCATAAACTCTTTCTTATACTCATCTCACTGTGCCTCATCTCATTTTGCTTTTCTCTGGGCCTTAAATGACTTACTGAAACCCTGATTTGAAATGTAAATGCTCTGCTTCCTCCTGAAGGTAGTTTATAGGCTAGATCCTTTTTTAAAGCATTAGTCTTAGAGAGCATTTAGTTCATGTTGGGATTATTTTGAGCTTTACTATCGATTTATATTACAACTTGGGATTTGCATTGGTTTTATGATAGATGAATAATTATATAAATCCTTGAAATAGTCTTTAGACCACAGTGGTTGTGGCAGGACTTGAAAGTGCAATGCCATGATTGAATTCTCTCTGTGAGTTACTTCCACTCCCATCACACTTAGTATACTGGGAACTAGTTTTTGCTTCTTTCCGAATTGAGTAGATGTTGGGCCAGCGTACTTACTAATAAAAAGAAAAAGGGACAGCGTACTTACTAATTTTTATCCTAATAATATTGAAGCTCCAGAGTAGAGGTGAGTATCTGTACACACCAAGAACCCATTCATCTCCGTAGATGGCCCCTCTTAGAATAAACAAAACATATCCTGAAATAATTGAGGTATCAGATATCATTGTTTATGAGCCATATTGTGATTTTGAGGCACTTTTATACTTAAGTCTAAATTAGCCAGAGTAACTTTTTACATGATTATTCTAGAAAAAGTTGCTATTCTTTCATGTTCACCTTTTTTTTTTCTTCAAATGAGGAGATCAGAGAGAATGTGTAGGACAGTCAAAATGCCTCATGCAGATGTTATCATCTCATGAGTTAAATTAAGTGAATATTCACCCCACATGAAAATGTCTAACAGCCTCTTCCCCCACCCCCGACTTGTGATACGTTGATTTACAGAGATGATAAAAAGGATGGGCTGAAGTTCTACACTGATCCTTCCTATTTCTTTGACCTTTGGAAAGAAAAAATGCTGCAGGACACAGAAGACAAAAGGAAGGAGAAGAGGCGTCAGAAGGTAAATAATTCTAGTATGGGAACTCACAAATCGACATTGAAATGAGATCCTAGTTTAGAAATAAGTCAGTAAGTCCTTTATGTAAATGGTTGGTATGTTGGACTTAGTGCAGAGGTAGAGGTTGCATTTTTTACATAATGATACTGACAATTCAGTCTAACACAGTAATACTATTTTTCAGTAAATACTTTCTGATTTGTTCCCTAAACTTGCTTTGCTTTAATAGAAGTAGTGACTAGAACTTTTGTTTGTAACCATGTTTTATAACTTTTCTCCTGCTCTTTAAATTTCACAAAGCAGTCAACATTTCATATCAGATACAATGACCTGCTCTTATCTCTTTAAAGCATTCTCAATTGGTGTGTTACCACCTCGCTGTAATTAACACCTCGATGAGATGTTCATATTGGATTGAAAGGCATGTGTGATCTGTACATTTAGGACATAGTATTTACCAAACAATGAGGTTCCTTTTGGTGAGGTGTAATAGGCAGGCAACTTGTAAGTCTGAAGGTTGATGACCACTTTATGACCACATAATCACCACATTATGAGCACTCTTGGAAGAATAATCATGCTTTGCTCAAGAACTGCCCCTTTAGGGCCCAGAAATTAGACTTAACCTACTGAGAGTTAATTCTCCAAAGGCAAATATTTGTCAGGACTTTTAAATGTAAACTGTGTTTTTAAAAAACGAACGCCTGGCTTGCTTGACAAATCTTAGAGTGCTTTCTTTAAGACAAAATCTTAGCATGTTGTGGGTTAGTGGCCATAATGTTTGGAGGCTCCTAGATGTACTGGAACCATAGAAGCCACAGTTTGGGATGGAAGAGAATTTGAGATTTGAAAATGGGATTTAAGAAAGGGAACATGGAAACAGTTTACAGACTCCAAGGGTAAGATATTCCCACTGAAGTCCAGGAAAGAATTCTAAAGGTTGGTTATTCATGCTCTCTCCTTGTGCTGTGGGTGGGGAGATGAATGGAGAAATCTTGGAAGGGCTGCTGAGTGTTGAAGTTGAAAAGTGTCCAAGTGAAGAAAGTATTAAGCATTGAAGTGAAGAAAAAAATGATCCTGGTCTCTTGATTGGAAAAGAAACAGATTATCTCAAGGCCCATTGGTCCCTATACCTTTTTATACCAACAGGGATTTAAGGGTATTTTCCTTTAAAACATGCCTGTCCTTTTAAGTGGTCTTCTAGGTTTCCCTTCTCAGTGATACTTTTGGCAAAAAGATCTAAGTTTTTCAGCAGTGTTCTTCAGGGGAAAACAGTCTTAGTGTATGAATGATTATCATGTCTTCAAAATTATACCATTTCCTTGACTGTTTTGTCTCATTACACATTCCTCCAACGCATAAAATTCTGATAAGAATTTCTTATTCACTAATATAATAATGTTTCTTGAATGCCTTCTAAATGCTGGATAAACAGTGGTGAGGAAGGATTATCACCCTCACGGAGATTACAATATAGTGGGGGAAACCAACATTAAGTAATCATATAGCCCGCTGGAAGTCATAAAGAGGGAAAGAATTTTGAAAATTCTAGCACGAAATCTTGTATTATGTAGGAATAGAAAATGAGACCAGATATCCTTTGTTTCCCAGGATTTCCGAAACACAGGTTACTTTCAGTTTGGAGCCGAAAATTCTCTCTGAAGGAAAAATTAGTTTAGAAAATTTGGGGATGAGATATCCATTGTTTCTGAACTTCGTTTCCTGAGTTTGCTGGTTTAAAAACATTTTTTAAATGATCCAAGTAAATATGTAGTTGTAAGTGTGTAGTTCCAGTGCCTAGTAAATGTTGTGAAGGGAAAGTACAGTGTGCAGTGGGTGAAGTGACAAGGTGGGTGGACCGGGGTGACATTGTAAATGAGGTGGTGTCATTCACTGAGCTCCAGAAGGGAGGAGTTAGACGTCCGCTAAGCAGAGTCCGCGTCAGTGCATATGTGTGCGCGTGCACATGCACGTGTCTGTGTGCGCACATGCTCGTGAGCCGGGATGCTGGAGGAGTGGGGGCTGAGGAGGTGTGGGGAGCTTCCGAATTGAGGAGCATTAGAGGTAGAGGCAGCTAGGATGGTCCCGGGCTAGGAGACCCGGTTGGATACATTCCAGGGACTTTAACGGAAGCCAGCGTAGTTGGAATACAAACACACGACTGTGAATACTTGGTCACAGTCGGTTTGTGCGTACGTGTGTGTGTGTGTGTGTGTGTCGTTTGCATGATGATTAGTGGATTTGGAGGCTAAACCACTGTAAGGAAAGTCACAGATGATCATAACACTTGATCTAAACACGTCCGCATACGTCTTTTAAAAGTAAGGGTGACAGTTACTGATGACTACAGTGGTTCTTAATCAGGAGGTATGTTGAAATCCATTGAACTCTCCCTCCTTTTGGTTTCTACAAGTATACGGGCAATGTGTGCTGGTTGTAAAACACTCACGTTACACTGAAGTGAATACATTAGTGTAGAAAATTTGAGGATAAGATTTTCCTTTCCCAAGTGTCACCAATCATTAGGAGTGACTCAGTGTGTACATTTTCAGACCTTTTAAAAAGCATTCATAAATATATGCATACACTTCACAAAGCACTTTTATATGCCTAGAATGGTACCACACCCGATGTCCATACAAGCACATGCAGACATATACATATATTGACATAATTAAAGATGTCCTATGTTCTTTTTAATAGTTGTGTAGTACTCAAAGGTGTGCATGCTGCGTTAACTGTTTACTCCTTACTGTGTTAGGACATACTTTGGTTGCTTGTGAAGAGTTGCTTAACAGGACTATGGTACTGCGTGATCCATGTGCAGATAAGTCTTCTGGGTAAACTTCTAGAAGACAAATAATGAGCTTTAAATTTTGAAAGATACCATCAAATTGCCCCCTGACCATTAAAAGACTGAACCAGTTTACGCTCTTAGCAGACTTCTTCCAGACCTGCATATCGTTATTATTTTATTTTGACGGACTCATCCCTCCCCCACGAAAATCTCATTTGCCCTACATACCTTTTCATATCTTTGTTAACTGTTTCTACATGTTCTGTGAATTCCATGTTCACATCCTCTGCCAACTTTGTCCCGGCACCCACCATGAGCCATCCTTTCACAGGACCTGCCTTCCCCCTTCTAATCTGTTCTCCACAACCTGGAGGGATCTTCTCAGATTGCTTCTGCAGTGTGTCAGCCCCTCCCTTCTCACCTTTGATAGTTTCCCATTGCCCTTGGGATAAAGAACAACACCTCTGACCCGGCCTATAAGGTCTGGCTTACCTTTGAGATCTCAGGAGCCATTCCCCCTAATTGCCCATTTACCTTCTTTCATTCCTCCTGATGTGCTGCTGTCCTCAGAGCTGGCGCACATTCTATCCCCTCTGCCCATGCACCCACCCTGCTCCTCTGCAGAATGATGCCTGCTCACA
Source organism: Mellivora capensis (assembly GCA_004024625.1). Classification (NCBI taxonomy): domain Eukaryota; kingdom Metazoa; phylum Chordata; class Mammalia; order Carnivora; family Mustelidae; genus Mellivora; species Mellivora capensis. The sequence goes on from PISX010011745.1 coordinate 42,663, forward strand.
TGACAGGGCTAGTCTCGGCCACTCCCTGACTTCCAGATAAGGCGCCATTCGGTATACGATGCATTTATGTTTTACCATATTTTATACCTGGACATTGTTTGTGTCCTTTTCTGGGCCTCTCCCACTGGACCGCAAGCTCCACGGAGGCAGATTCCTTGTCTTTTTGTCTGCTGTTTGTATCCTTAGCGCCTCACCCGGTGCGTAAGCTCACCTGGGTCTGATCACTTAGCGCTCGTGTGTCTTCTGTAAAGCCATGTGCGGGAGTTCTTTAACAGGAGCCTAGGAGTTAAAAGCATGTAGTTCTCATCTTTAAAGACCATGACCTCTTACTTGGGAATTATGAAAAACACATACACATGTAGCAATAACTGTCCTCACCTTTGAAGAAACACCTGTGTAGGACCCAAGTTTTTACTGGATACATTTTTGCTGGCAAAGTAGGGCTAGAGCAGACTGATTCTCGGTATGGTAAGGTAAGTTTTTAGCATGTTTTTGTTCCATGTTAAGCTAGTTGCAGGATTAGCTTAAATATTCTGTAATAATCTTATTAGAAACTGGCAATAGAGTATTTTGAGGTATTTTGTGAAAGATGATTGCATGTTAACCATTCGGTCAAAAGTGCAGTGGTGGGACGTGATTTGTCTGTATCTCAGACTCTTATCTCTGTCATGCAGATCTAAAAGATCTAGAACATTAAAACAAGCTAAAAGCCTAGTAAGGTGCGAACTCTTTACCAGAAATGATGGTAAGTGGTTCCTGGAGTTAGCTGCCGCAGAGTAGCTTCTGTTTATTTAGGTTAAATGGTTAAGTATCAGTTACTGCTGCTGGGTCTATGTCAGGTAAGAGAATGTATACTGTGTTCGAATTTTTCAGAACGTTCATGTGATCTGAAATGGGAATGTCTCTGGTCTGCGCGCTGGGCTTGTTTCCCGTCCATTACAACTGCATTTAACCTGCTCTTTTCCTTTCCCTTCTGTCTCGGCATGCTTACTTTCTCTTCCTGGACATCAGGAGCAAAAGCGTATAGATGGCACAACCCGGGAGGTGAAAAAGGTTAGGAAGGCCAGAAACAGGCGCCAGGAGTGGAGTATGATGGCATATGACAAAGAGCTTAGACCCGACAACAGGCTGTCTCAGAGTGTGTTCCACGGAGCGTCTTCCGAGGGATCCCTGTCCCCAGACACTAGGTGTGTGTGCCTGTGTTGTAGAAAGCCTCTGTGTAGTAAATTGGTTTTATTATATGTTGGAAATGCACCAGTGTCTTTGGTGTTTATTTGGCCCATGATATGTTGCAAAAACTTTCCTTAAAAATTAATGATATGTATTTTTTTGACTTTGAAATAATACTTGAAAGTGGTTTCATTGTATGTTGAGTTACTTTGTATGATTTTCCATCGCTCTAACTCGTTTATTGTTCCATTAACCTAGATGTAGTGTTTTTAACACTGATGGCTATATTTGGACTTAGTAACTGCCAGTGACTTACATTTTTAATAATCATTTACTCCTTTCTCTCCCGCTTTAGCTTAGAATGTTGAATTTCCTTTGCCACGTGATAGCTAAAAATAATTAGTAGGTGGTAATTGATGTGCCTAAGGTGGAACTTCAGTATTTTTTCTGGAAAACTTTACTAAGAGTGATGACCCAAAGAGTTAGTTATTTTTTCAGTTTACTAATCTTATGTATTCTAATTTCAGGAGAAGAATTCTGTTGGAGTTACTTTAAGAATTTGTAAGCATTTAAATAAAAATATTCCTTGCAGGTGCGAATGATGTGGTCGCTAAGTCACATTTGTTGCAAAAGGGACTCTCAGAACAACAGAGTCTCACTAGTCAGTACTTCGACTTTAATTTCCCGACTCTGCTTGTGTAAGGTCGGGGTCTCCCACTGGTCAGAAGCCTCAGAGTTTTCCGTCACCATTCAGAATTTGAACAGAGAATTCTTGTATGACTCAAGAATGTTTCAAAAACAGCCAACAATCTGTACCTTACATTATATCTGTGTCCTTTTTTCTTAATTTTTCTCTCTATAACCTCAGTGTCTAGCACAGACTCTACACACAGAAGATAGTTCATATTTGGTACTTACCGCACCCAGAAATATGCCCACCCTGGAAGGGCTGTCAGTCATTGGTTGGCTATGCTAGAAGACAAGTTCTAGGCAGTTTTTCTGTACAAGCTGTTATCTGTTCAGTACTCGAGAATTATTGGAGATGTAACTGAGCGTTCACCTCAAGTGTGAATCTCTATGTCCTTAGAAAATAATAATGATGATTCAGATTTTCTCACAGGTCTTCAGGTGAGGAGGGGTACTTGAATATTATAGATAGCCCCCAGGGTGCTCCCCACCCCAAGTAATTTGATTGTGATTATTTACTCATGTAAAACATACACTTTATTTTATAATGCTCCATATATATTCTTATTTCAGTAGGTACAGGTGGAAAAATGAGTTTTTTTAATTCCTCAGTTGAATGTTTGCTGTTCATTCTAGCATCTGAGATTCACTTGTTCCATGTTGGGTATAAAATCAATGATTACTGAGATCATTTAGTATTCTGCTTTTGTATTTATGTTGTTTAGACAGATCTTCATTTCTCTTATTTTTCAGAACACAAATCCTATTTCCTGTGGCCTCTTACTATAGATTAAAGATTAAAGTTCATCATTGTACTTAGAGTCTATCCCTTAATTTAGAATCTTTTGTTTTTTATTTTACTGAAGTATATCACTTTTTTCTTATTGTAAAATAAGAGGAACTTCTAATATTTGGAAGTTACAGAGAAAAATTAAAATCTTATCCATAATCCCATCACCCAGAGAAACCACCATTTGCTTTTTAGCTTCTTTCTTTCTTTGGTCATTTTTCTGTACATATATATGTTTTTCTCTTACAAAATTGAAATCATGCTCTATGTTTTTTATCTATTGACTTTTGTTACTTCATATTTATGTCTTAAGCATTATTTAGAAACATGGTCTTTAGTGGATGTATGGGGGACAACAGAGTTAAATCTAATATCAGATTTCATGGCATGTATATGATCTGTTCATGTAAGTAATCTGTTTTAACCCAATCCACATACACTAAAAATTTTGCTTTCTCTGTAAATCAGGAATGGTTTGATTGTAAGCATAAATTTAGGATGAGAATGGACATGCTTGCCTATTGCTCTCTCTCGCCATTATCAGGAGACGTGAGGACTCCAGCGCAAGTGTCCTTGTGCTCGTCCCCTCCTGTCCTGTGCCCTGTGCTGCAGCTGTCTGACGACCCACATGTCCACCCGCCTGTCCACCAAAAGACCCCAGGGAGTGACTGAGTCTCTCCCGCTGAGAGACAGAAGACTGAGTCTTCTCCCACTGGGTCTCCACTGCCTACACTTCCCTTCCTCCGTTTTCCATGTGATCTTCACTCTTACCAATTCTCTTTTCTGTGACGGATAATCACCGACCATGACACTTCAGCCTCATCCCACTCATCTCCACGTTGGCACAGCGTCTTCTGTGGGTGACTGCTACCTTCCCATGGGGCTGTCTGTCCCCCAGCAGACCCCCGACTCCCCACCTCTCCTCCAGCCTGCTGGTGCCTCCCTCACTGAGCAGCCCTCTTGAGCCCACCCTTCCCCAGAGCCCTTCCCTCTAAAGCTCTCCTGCTGGAGTTCTGGTCCTTGGATGCTCACTGCCTGCTCCTTACTCCCTCCTCCGCTGGTCCTCCCCTTTCTCAGGCTCCACTGGGGCTCTGTCACAAAGCCACTTTACTAGGGTAGAACTCTGAGTCCTGCCACAGTGTTTACATCTCTGGCTCCTCCTCTCATCAGAAGCACTCTGTATTTTGCTAGATAACTCGGTCACCTTAAGAAAGTCGTATACAATCTGTGACATAGGCACACGGAGTCAAGCGCACGTCACCAGTGACTTGAGAGTTTTAGGTATTTGTGTTTTTAAAATGCATTAAACCTAAAGCTAGGTCAGGTTCTTCTCCCATTAAAAATTTTTAATTTTAAATATTTCCAACTCCCTTGCATAGTTTGCATAGTTCAGGAGACATACCCCTAGCCACACCATAATCTAGAATTTATACTGCAATTAAGGAGGGAAAAAGTGAGTTACCAGTTATTATTGTACTGCAATCTGGGAAGAAAAAAAGCAAAAAAAACCCAACCAACCAAACAAACAACAATAAAAAGCAGGCTCTTGTCATTTAGGACGGTTTTCTCTGCTGTGTGATGCTCCGGTTAGGGAAGCTACTGCCTGAGTTTCAAAGATGGAAACTTGGTTGGTGTCTTCCCCACCCCGCCCCCTCCTTCCCCAATGTGTTTTTGCCTGTTTCCTCCAGAGAGAGAGACACAAGCTGACCCCTCACAGAAGCCAGCAAATACATGTGAGAAGAGTAAGGACAAGAAGAGAGGAGTGGGAGAGAAGGAAAATGGGCATTGAATTCATGAGTGACGCCAAGGAGCTGGTGCAGGCAGGGGGCGCCACCGAGGATGCAGTGCCCAGAGGGTTCGTCACCTTGCTCTCCGGGACCCCAGCCTCAGCTTGCCCGCCCTGCTTTGGCTGCCCTGACAGTTCACGCATCCCCGGAGCTGGCCTGTAGCCCGGGCCAGGGACACGCCACTGTCCTTACTAATACCTAGGTGGCCGCCACCCTCACAGGCCATGTTCCCTCCAGGCCCCCTCGCCCCGCTGGTATCGTGGCCCCCGCATCTTCTCAGGCTCTGCTCATCTAATACCACATCTCCATTCCTTCCAGAGTTTCACGCTCTGCCGTGCAAAGAAAAGAAGCCCTTTCCACACTGCACCGTGCGCTCTCTTTTGGCTAAATAAAGTTCTTCTGTTTAAGAAAACTACAACCCACTGAATTGCATTCTTGATTTCTTCCGCTCTTCTTACTGTTCATATTTATCTAGCTCACCTGCCATTTTATAATATCTAATTATATGCTGTCAGTTCCATCGCCACTGAAATCCTCTGTTTTAGGCCCTGTGTTTTAATTAAATGGAATTTGCCTTGTAGCCTTCTCTCTTAGAGAAAAAGCACGCTGAAATATTGCGAAAATGGGGCTCTGTTGTCTCCTGCTTGCAGATCTGTCTGACTTATCCACTTCAGCACAGGGACCCTGAAGCCACGTAACACTGGGGCTTGCTGCTAAAGTAGTTGTTTTGTCGTTGCTCAGAAGCTCTCATGGGGCTGGACCGAGTCCAGAGTGAAGGAAATCAGTGTGTGATTTCTGTACATTGGCAAAGTTATTATTCAAATAATATGCTTATGGCTGCTGTGGGGAATCTTTTTAACTGAATTGGACTTTCTCCCCCCCCACCCCTTTCCTGAACATCAGGTCGCATGCGTCAGATGTCACAGATTACTCTTACCCAGCGACTCCCAACCACTCTCTGCACCCGCAGCCCGTGACCCCTTCTTACGCAGCCGGGGATGCGCCACCACATGGGCCAGCAAGCCAGGCCCCCGAGCATGAGTACCGACCCCCCTCTGCCTCGGCGCGGCATATGGCCCTAAACAGGCCCCAGCAGCCACCGCCGCCACCCCCACCACAGGCCGCAGAGGGGTCCCAGGCCTCCGCACCCATGGCACCGGCAGACTACGGGTAACTCGAGACTCCTGTCCTCTACTTCTGTTTGCTGTCACGTCGGAGTTTGCTATGTGTGGTCTAAAACTTTCAGCTGAATAATCATCCCTTAGGGGACAGATGTGGCCAAGGATCTCTGGATGTAGATAGTACCAGTCATGACCAATTCTGTGTTAAAATATTCAGTGTCACTCTGGTCCCCTTTTTCTTACAGACGGGTCTCAGGTTTGTGTCTGTACTCATGTATACACACTCCCTCATATGTACTTTGAGGTGTGTGTGAAGGCATTGCTAAGCCAAGGCATTGAGAAAGGATGAAGCACTGCTTTTGTGAACCTGTGCCAAGCCCTCGGGTCTCTGTATATGTTCTGGGTAAACCACAGACAGTTCCTGTCACACGTGAGAAAACTCTCCAGAGCAGCCCTCCAGGAGCCCCTGCTTGCACTTGGCCATAGGTGACTGTACCTTCTCTTGATCTCTTGGTGCGCAGACCTCCTTCTCCCCTCAAATTTGTTTTCTGTCACTTGATTAAAATCCAAAAAGCTCCTAAAGAAAGAACCCTGTGGTCATGTCTTTATTAACATAAGCACTCACCTTTATTTTGATAGGCTGCCTTTTGTCCTCTCTTTTCTGAATTAACTGTAATCTTTAAAGAGTTCACCCCTCCAAGATAGTGCCTAGGAAAGTTGAATGTGTCTTTCCATTAACGTGTGTGTTCTTCAGTCCAGAGCAGTGTGTGTCACCTTCTAAATGTATGTCCCTCTGCTTTCAGAGGTTCTCTTCCATTGTTTCGCCTGAAGGGTCCCCTGAAGGGAGTGCCCAGAGAGTGAAGTCCTAATTAAGGGTCCGGCAAAGAGAGGGTCTGTGGTCCAGTAGGATTCAGTGGACTTCTTAGGTGTAGGATTTTCAGAGATTTTTGATATTCTAATGGGCCCTGTGGGCTTGAGGAATTTCCATGGGGATGAGGTATAAAATACAGAATTTTTCAAATCTGACTGACCACAGGACCCTTGTAAGACAAGTTTGCGAGCCACCAACCTTTGATGCCCACTATGAAGGATAAATTTGAATTGCTGTTCATAACCTTTGCAGTCGATTATTATTTTAGCCTTCCACAGAAAGTTACTTTTTAAAAAGATTTATTTATGAATTTGAGAGAGAGGGAAAAAGACAATGCAAGCGGAGGATGGGAGATGGGCAGAAGGAGGAGAGAGAGAATCTTAAGCAGATTCTACCATGAGCATGGAGCCCCGCATAGGGGCTCATTCTCAGGACCCCGAGACCAGGACCTGAGCCAAAATCAAGAGTGGGATTCTTAACCAGCTGAGCTACCCAGGTGCCCCAAAAGTTGCTTTTTGAGTGGTTTTCTTTCTGGTTCATTTGTGTAGATGAATTTTATCACAGTGAATAATGTAGATGTGTAAAAATGACTGGCCCAAAGTGTGGATATTTGCATCCTGCAGTGTTTAAAGTGCAGAGGACAGTATATATTGGGTTTGGGGGAGGCCTCTGAATTGGACATGTTCGACTCTCCAAGGCTGTGACTCTGTCACTGTTGTAATAACTCCGTGTGTTTCATCTCTTTGTCAGGATGCTGCCAGCACAGATAATTGAGTATTACAACCCCTCAGGACCTCCTCCTCCACCACCACCCCCCATGATTCCTTCAGCACAAACTGCTTTCGTCAGCCCCCTCCAGATCCCCATGCAGCCCCCCTTCCCTGCCTCTGCCGGCTCCTCCTACGCCGCCACTCCTCACCCTCCCACCGCTGGGCTCGTGGTCACAGCCCCACCGCCTCCAGGCCCACCGCCGCCTCCACCGGGCCCTCCTGGCGCAGGCTCTTCTCGCTCATCCTCCCCGATGCACGGCCCCCCTGCAGCTGAGGTGAAGCGCCCAGAGACAGCACAGCCACCCATAAGTGACGCTCGAAGCGATCTTCTCGCTGCCATTCGAATGGGTAAGTGAGCGCCTCAAACACAGCTTTCCTTTTTGAAAGAGACTTCTTTATGGCTCTAACCAGCTACAGCCTAGTCTTCTTCAAAGGAATGCTCTCTCCACTGAACTGTTTTTTAGAATAGGGTTAAAGGACACTTGTTTGAGTTTGTTTTCTTAACAGGAGACCTATTCTTGCAAGATAAATACACAATCATAAAGTATCGAGAGAATTCAGGAAAGCTGTACTTGGCTAGAAATAGATAATAAAGATGATCATTGGTTAACTGGATCTTTTCTCTGCATTCTACTGCAGGGGTAAACGTATAAGTGAAAGAAAGTGAGCTCGTAGCAATGATTGAGTTATTTTTAAAAACCTAAGCTATGTCCTAGACTTTCCATATTTTTAGCTTGGTGCACGAAGCCAGTAAGTTTTTCAGCATGTATTTAGCAACAAGATTCTTTTGTCGGCTAAAAGCCCTACACTGAACCCCAGAGCATGAGACATACAGAAATAGAGCCTCTCTGATCAAGTCAGGATGGAGGAGCCCAGACGCTCACCCGTTCTGGCATCCCCTCAGCACCACACGCTAACCATCTGTTCCATCCGTTTATTCTCAGACCTGGGGCACATCCCAGGCCGGGTGAGGGTCACTGACAGGGTGCGCAGATGTCCTAGGAGCTCCTCATTCAGTGGGGAGCTGCACCATCTCTTGGTCACAGGCTTGTTGTTTCCGTCTGGAAGGGACTGAGAAAGGCGGCACTGACGTCCTTCACAGGACAGCTGGGACATTACTGTCTCTGCTTTTGGCTTGAGTGCCCCTAAATCAGACCCGAGTGGGGCACACGAGCCCAGCCTTCTTGTATGTCTCCAACGTCATTGACACACTTTGATTTTGACAAGAAAAGAAGTCCAGAGCTATGCGACCTCACTGATAACAAATTTAGGGTCACAGTAGGACAGTATTTTTGGTTTTGGATACCTGTTAGCCCCATCCAATAAGAGTGATCACATAACCAGGATCTAATCATGAGGAAGCCTCTAAGAAACCCACAACAAGGGACGGTCTACAAAGGAGCTGCCTGTGTTCTTAAAAAATGTCAAGATCAGAGACCACAAAGACTGAAGAACTGCCCAGATTAAGGGACATTAATGAAAGACGACAGACAGTGTAATCGGCATTCCCATGTTGGATCCCAGGCCTGGTGGAAAACTTTTTGCTGCTTTTAAGTCTACTGGCAAAATTTATGTAATATTTATAAAAGAGATGGTAGTATTGTATTTATGCTCGTAGTCTGATTTTGATCATTGTTTTTTAGGAATTGCACATTAAGTATTTTAGGGACAAAGGAACGTTACATGCTACTTATTCTCAGGTGGTCCAGAAAAAAGTGTGTGTGTATGAGCAAGAATAATAAAGGTTGCTAAAAAAAGAAGTGGTCATATGTTATCAGTTGGGGAACCTGGGTATAGTTTTTATGGGGATTTTTAAAAATTTGTCTTTTGGTGGGGAGAAGGGCAGAGAGAGAGAGAGAATCTTAAGCAGGCTCCGTGCCCAGCATGGAGCCCAACTCTCGGCTCTATCCCACAACCGTGAGATCATGACTTGAGCCAAAATCGAATCAGACGCTTAACCAACTGCACCACCCAGGTGCCCCATTTTTCTACTAGTCTGACAGGGAGGGACTCTATAAAATCTGAAATTGTTTCAAAAGAAAAAAATAAAGAATTAATTTTAAATTCTTTTTGTCACCTACTGTTACTTAATAAGAAAGTAGATGATTGTATTTTATATTCATTTTTAGAAGTAATTGGTGAAACACAGATCTCCCTTACTTCCCCGCACTAGTCAAAAGCTATTAGCTGAAAATGCTCCTTTCCAAGCCTTTGGATTACAGCAATGTCCAGGAAATGTTCATGATAGAAGTGCTCCATGGTTGTACGTTCCACTATGGTAGCCACTGGGCACAATAAATTTATCCTTAATCAGCCACATGTAGTGGCTACCCTAGTGGAAGGTGCAGGCCAGAATTTTCTTTCATGATGTTCAAGTGCACTGGAATTCAGCACATTTCTACAAACAGTGACTTTGCTTTGCTTTTTTTTTTTTTTTGGTCAGGACACTTCGATTTCCCAAGCTTTTCTCACTTCGGGTTTCCAAAACTTTTTACCTTTGGTGTCAGCACAGGGGCGGGGAGGGGGTGGTAAGGCTAAATAGACTTCCTAGTTTGTTTTCCTTAATTTGGAGCAAGCAGAGGGATTTAATTCTCCTCTCCGGGTTGCGTCCCCAGGGATTCAGTTGAAAAAGGTGCAGGAACAGCGCGAGCAAGAGGCCAAGCGGGAGCCAGTCGGGAACGACGTGGCCACCATTCTGTCCAGACGCATCGCCGTGGAGTACAGCGATTCCGACGACGACTCTGAGTTCGACGAGAACGACTGGTCCGACTGAGGCGGCGCACATGCGCAGCGGGGCCACCAGGGGCCACGTGTCGGAAATGTATTCAAAGTTTTAAGTGGTCCCAACACCCACATAGTGGTATTATAATCCTGTAGCGTAGCAACTTTTGTATTAATAATGTGATATTGCTTTTGCACATCCAAAAATTCTGGGTTTTTTCAGTATTTACTGTGTAATACTTAAGTGCCACTAAACATAGCAAATTGTGCTGCACCCGAGGAAATACGCTGTAACTATCGCATTGTCCTGAAAACAGCCTCTTGCTTCCTTTTTCTTGGCCACGAAAGTACTTCGTGCAGTTTGGGTCTCCTCTTCCTGACCACTGTAATTCCGCAGACTTGCCGTGTGTTTGTGAAGCTGCCTGGTGTTAGGTCTTTGCAAGATTAATGACCGTGTGTCCGAGTGACGTCTTCCAGTCAGTGAGACCGTTTCACCCTTTTTGTTCGTTTGTTTCTAACGCGTTTCCCAAGAAGTTGGCTCTAGGGGAAAGATTTAACAAGTCAGGGGAATCAAACTGATTGCTGCTTCCCGTTCCTTACCTTAGCTCGGCCTCGCGTGTGTGAATCCCAGCGCGTTCGGTGAGGTGCTTTCGTTCCGCTGCACGCTCTGGTGAACCTTGAACTTGGAAGGCCCTTCCCAGGCAGGGTTCCCTGCGGGCGCTCACTTGGTCCATGCTTGGCGGTGATTCCGGAAGGGGCTCCCGCGGAGAACAGGGTGCTCTTCCTCCCGGCGGCCCTCCGGGCTGACCCTGGGCACCCGACAGCCCCTAGAGCCCCGGGGGGCCAGCCGGCGGCACAACACGGCAGGCGGGGCGGGGGTGGGGCGAGGGAGGCACCGGGTGCGGAGGACCCCCCCCCCCAGCCCTCTCCTGGAGCCCGTCCCAAGTTCCCCGCTCCTCAGCGCCCTCCGGAGAGGGCGCCCCACAGCGCCTCGCTCCGCTTGGTCTGAATTTCACAAAGCTTCGATCGTCGGTGGAAGTAGATGCTGACAGCTATCGCTTTTCCTGGTGCTGTGGCCAGATTAGGGATCCATCACCCAAGCAGGGCCTCGGCCCTACTCCTAGAAGCACACGGTTCTCTTTTCTCATGGTGTCGTCGGCACTTTAAACTGTAAGAAGTACCTCAGATTAGACGAGGCGTGTAGCTGTTCCAGATCACGTCCTTCACCGCAGCCCTTCCTGCTGTACTCCCCACGCGGCAGTTCCCAGACCTGCGGGCTTTACCTTCCTGGCGAGAGCGGAGCCGCGGAAGGCTCACGGCTGGCGGCCCGGCTCTTGTAATTTTGGGAGGAAGGGTAGCTGCTTGTTCAGGATCAATACACGCCCCCAGGCTTCGACTGTAGACACGACTTCACAAATATACCGAGACACTTCACTTCCTAGGGATTGTCACCTACGTGCAGCATTCCAAACGGACCGGTTATTTGTGACTCTCAAGTCATGATGAAGGAGGCTTTAGCTCAAGACAGTTGTCTGGTTCACGGTAGTCTAAACAGGACCGGGGCCAGTGGATTTTTGTTCATGAGTCCCCCTGAGGACTTCAGCGGGGACCCCAAACCACGTCCATGTGCCCCCTGGTGGACACTGATTTGGCTTATGGACGGTCATCAGATAAAGCCCATCGTCGGGTTTTAGTCACATAGATTTTGAAACTCTGAAAAGCCTAATATCTGCATCCCCTTCCCGAGACCACGCTGCTTCTATCAGTTTACCGGAGTCTTTTCAGCTGTACTAGCTGTTGGGACACATGCTTCTCGGTTTCCGTTTCCTGGAGCTAGTCACCATAATTTTATTGAATATAAGTGGTAGTTATTAGTGGACTTTAACATTTCTTTCCTTGATTTCTACCACCCCCCCTTTTTTTTTCCAGCATAAAGTCCTACTGTGTTGGCATTATTCTTGGGACTTTTACCATTTGTAGTCTGATTTTATCTTTATTACACTATTTTGTTTTTATTGTTACTTTTCAATTAGGAATTCCTTGTATAATTCTAGAACATCTATTTGGTAACACTTCTTTTGTTTTTTATGTCCCTTCTGTTCTCAGGATGAAGAGAACACATAAAGCTACTAGCCATGTCAGGATTTCTTCTATTTATATCTTATTACAGTAAAATTACTGGCACTTTATTCATAAATATTCATAAGTCTATTAATTATTAGTTGTCTTCCTGTAGTTTAATCAACAAGTTATTTTCGACTTGATTTTCCTACTAGTGAAAAGCTTTTGCCCTAATGTGTTACGTAGCCTTTAAAATGGAATGGAAAAGGACTAAAATTCAATTTAGATTATTTTTGCAGTATTTTTCTCAGCAAATCTGATTTATTCTAAAATTAAATCCAGACTTTTTCTAATGTGCTGTTACATGAAAAGGAAAAAGTGAATATTTTGGATTTTCAGTTTTCGTTTTCAAAAGTATTTACCAAAACAAATGGAGAAGGACATTTAAAAGCCTATTTCATATCTATGGACTTTACATCTTAAAGTAGTAGTTATATTTTAAATTTTAATTTTAAATCCCTCAGTTTTTTCCCCTCCATGTGTATTTTAGATTAATTTCTTACAAGCTTTTTTCTCATATCATAGATTAGGCAGAAGGGATAAGAAGGTTACTCGGTACCACACATTAGCTACACAAACATAATGTAATTGGTTTTCCATTGTTAACCCCAAACCATGAGATTTGGTACACTTATGTTTTTAGTGGAAGTATATGGTTAGAAAATTAACATTTTCATTTCAGTAAATTTTTAGAATATCAAAATATTTTCTGAGCACCAAGTGGCTAGGTTGTGAAAGTTTTGTAATAATTTGCAACTGGAATACATGATACATTTTAATCCATTAAAGACTAGTGGGAATGTATCAGCCAGAGTAGCAAGTAATTTTTGTTTTATAAATCAGTATCTGTCACCTTGCAGTATTACCAATGCTGTTGTAAATTGAATTTAAAGTGGTATTAAAAAAAAACACACACACCTCCTGTTAAACAATTTTTATCTGTTTGTATATCTTACTATAGATTATGTACAAGTAACATCTAAATAAAATTACACTTTTAACCCTAAAAGGTTTTGCTTATTGATAACAGTGTTGTATGTTTAACCTTTCTTGGAGGGGAGAAGTTGGGGGTTGGGCAGGGTTTTTACATATCCAAGAGTTCAGACCGGATTCTGGGAGTGACTCGGAAAGCACTGGCATAATTAATTAGAAAGAAAAAGCCATTCTGGGAGCAGGAAGCCACATGCTCAGATGAGGCCTCTTGGCCACATCTAGTCTCAATAACAGTGATGAATACTCTGTACCATTTATTGCTTATGGGATGCTTTCATTTAGTCCTTATGATAATCCTTTAAAAATGGGCATTCTCTCTATTTCATATATGAGCAAACTAGCGTGAAGTTAAGTTGCTGGCCAAGGGCCTCGGTTCATGTCAAACTCACTCCGGGCGAGGGGGGAGCCATGCACGTGGGGGCCAGTGGGAACTGAATCAGGGAGGTAAGTGTGACCACGTTCAGGAAAGCGGCTGGAGTGAGCTTCTGGAACAGCTGCCTGAGTTGCCTGTGCCTGCCGTGTCCACTTCCCACAACATGTGTCTCCCGGGGTCCTAGCTGGGTCTCCCTGGAGCCTCCCCACCCGGTGCCATGTTCCGTGAATACAGTCTGCGTCTGCATTTTTGTATCTCAAGAACACCTGGCTAATCCTGCCCCTTGTTGAATGACAGGGAAACAGGCCATCACTCACATTGCTTGGGGCTCCAAGCGCGGTCTCTTAGTTCTTGAATTTCAAACTAAGGTCTTTCTGTTCCCCACTAAATCTCAAGAGTTAGGTAAACATCCCTCCCCTCAACATTTTATTTTGAAAAAATTGAAGCCTACAAGAACATTGTTTAGTAAACACCCATGGAGCCATATCGGTCCTTCTAGCCATCCATTTCAAAGTAAGTTGCAGTATACTCACCTCTGAGCACTTCAGTGTACATACCATGGTGTGATATTTATAAATAATATTTAATATTTTTAAGGTAAAAGTAAAATGCAACATCCCAAGTACACCATTTGATGAGTTGTAATGCTGTGTACACTCCTGTAGTACCAATCCCATCGGGACAGCATCGCTGTAACCTCAGAATGTTGTTTCATTCCCTTTCAGGTTCTGCTCTCCTCTGTCCCAGTCTCCGCAGCAGCCACCATTGTGGATTTTTATTTTTTTAAACTATAGATTGATTTAGCCCGTTGAAGATCTTCACATAAATGGAATAAAACAGTACCATTTTACACCTTTTATTTCTTTTTGAGGTTTTATTTATTTATTTGAGAGAGAGCGTAAGGGAGAGATCACGAGCAGGGGGGGAGGGGTAGAGAGAGAATCAGACTCCCCGCTGAGCAGGGAGTCTGCTGCAGGACTCGATTCCAGGACCCTGGGATCAGGACCTGAGGCAAAGGCAAACACTTAACTACTGAACCACCCAGGGGCCCAACACCTGCTTCTTTTAGGCATAATGTTTTGAAATTCTTCATGTCATTACGTATATCAATATTTTATTACTTTTTGTCACGGAGTACTTGTATGAATCCATTGTATGAATCCATTGTATGAATCCATTGTATGATTCAGTGATTTTTATCCATTCCCTTGGTAAGATTTAATGCAAGTCCTTTCTGGACATACCTGTTCATGTATCCTGGATAAATAACCAGGAATGAAATTGCTGAGTCATAGGTAACGGTATGTTAAGTTTTAAAAGAAATTGACAGACTTGGTGCAAAGTGGCTGTGCTAGTTTAAACTCACCAACAATGCTGCTCCACATGCTGAGTTCTGATTTTTTTTTTTATTTGTCTTGCTTTTGGGGTTCACAGAGCTCCGATCTATAAATTTATGTCTTTTTAAAAATATTTTATTTATTTATTTGACAGATCACAAGGAGGCAGAGAGGCAAGCAGAGAGAGAGGGGGAAGCAGGCTCCCTGCTGAGCAGAGAGCCCGATGCGGGGCTCAATCCCAGGACCCTGAGATCATGACCTGAGCTGAAGGCAGAGGCTTAACCCACTGAGCCACCCAGGCACCCCTATAAATTTATGTCTTAAATGAAATTTGGGAAATATTTGGGCATTACTTTTTCCAATATATTTTCCATCTCTTTCCTTTTATCTTCTTCTTACATTCCTTTTACACATATATTAGACCTTTTGAGGTTGGCCCACAACTTCCTGAGGCTCTTTTGATTTGAAAATTATTTTTCTCTTTGTTCTGCAGATTGAATAACTTTTTTTTTTAAATCATTTTTTTTTAAGATTTTATTTATTTGACAGACAGAGATCACCAGCAGGCAGACAGGCAGGCAGAGAGGGAGAGGGGAAAGCAGACTCCCTGCTGAGCAGAGAGCCCGAAGCGGGGCTCGACCCCAGGACCCGGGGATCATGACCCGAGCCGAAGGCAGAGGCTTAACCCACTGAGCCACCCAGGTGCCCCAGACTGAATAACTTTTATTCATTTATCTTCAGGTTCACTGACTCTTTATTCCATCACCAACAATTTAGTCTAAAGCCCATCTAAAAAATCTTTTATTTGGACGTTTTTTCCATTGTAGAATTGCCTATTTGGTTTTTTTCTCATATAGCTTTATTTCTCTGCTGAGAGTCCCTACCTGTTGGTTTATTACAAGCTTATTTTCCTTTACATCTTTGAGCATGGTTACACTAGCTCTTTAAAAACCCTGGCGTGCTAATTCGAACATGTGGATCTTTTCAGGGTCATTGTCTAATGATTGCCTTTTCTCTTGAGTGCCTGCCCAGTAGTTTGGGATTATATCCCAACCTTTATAAATAATGTTTCAGAAACTCCGGATTTTGTTATGTTCCTCTGAAAAGTAGTGGTTTTTAAGGGAGTTGCCATGACTAGAAAAGCTCCCAATTCTCCCCACCCTGCCCTATGATGGATACCAACAGAACTCTCAGAAGTTCATGTAGCTTAGCCAGCTAGCTTTGAGTTTGCCTTTGCTTACATCTGGTTACAGGATCAACCAGAGATTTGGGCAGTTTTGCACAGAATTTTCAGATCCCACTCTCTGGCTCTCCTTTCTAGTATTCTCTGTCACTTTCTCCCTGTTCTGGTCACTCTGACCTTGGTCCTCTCACTTTTTTAAGCCAATAAGAGTGTGGGGTAAGCCAGCAATCCTAGGGGTTTTCTACTAAAGCGTAGCTACCCTACTTGGCAGGATGGAGCCTGTCCTCAGGCAAAAAGCCACTAAAAAATAGGAAATGCACCTGAAGATTTTCCTTCTGAGACTCAACCCTCTGGTGTCCTTCTGATTTTGATTTTTCTCCAGTGCCTTCAATAGTTGCAAAGTGTAGTTTTGTCCACTAATTGTTATCTGTAAAGAATTGGTCTGGAGTGGGCTAGTCCTGCATTCTCAGGAGTCTCATTCCATAAATATTTGATATGATATCTATTTTTAAAATATTTTAAAATGCAATTTAAAATGCAGTCTGTTCTTGAATAACAAATTACAAGGAGAGGACTGCTTCAATTTTTCTGCCAGGTGAACTTGACTTTGCAGGGGCCCTGCATTAAAACTTGTGATATCTTTGGGGCTCCTGGTTGGGCTCAGTCAGTTAAGCATCTGCCTTCAGCTCGGGTCATGATCTCAGGGTCCTGGGATCGAGCCCCATGTTGGGCTCTCTGCTCAGTGGGGAGCCTGCTTCTCTTCTCCCTCTGCCTGCTGCTCTGCCTGCTTGCACTCGCTCTCTCTCAAATAAATAAAATCTTAAAAAAAAAAAAAACCCAAAAACTTGTGACATCTTTATTTAACCAAGTGGTGTCCAAGGATTTTGTGGTATGGTTTGAAACACTTGCCACCTTCATGTCCTTTGTTTATTTTTTTTTAATTTTTTAATTTTTTAAAAGATTTTATTTATTTCATGTCCTTTGTTTAAACTGTCCTAGTAGAACACAGTACCTAACTAATGTGGAGAATGAGACTACTCTAACAACTGCTGGTCTTAACCCCAGGCTCAAATTTTTATATTCACCGCCGAACTTGGATGTTTTCACGGAGGGTCAAAAATTTAAGTTTGGGAATAAATCTCCCCTGACAAAATAATTTTTATTTTTTGCTCTTTTTTCATTTGAAGAAAACGGGCTTCACTACCTGGAAGTTTGAAAACCACTACTTGACGTCTTCACCATCTGATTCTTTTTTCTTTAGACCAAGGACGGGTTCACGCTGTGTGAGCACATTGTACTGGGGTCCACTTCTGCCTTCTCTGACGACAGTATCAATACGGGGGCGTGTCAAGAGCTAGACAAGACTTACATATTTAATTTGGAGGGGTGAGAAACTTGCAGATGTATCTTGACAGGGACTTAGATGATAAAGAGATTTGCTTTCAAAATACACCTTCTTCACAGAGCTGACATGTGGACATTTATTTGCCAAAACACAATAGCTCCCCGTTGGGAATATTTGCATATGTCATGCTGCTAAATCCCCCACTGCATTCATCCTGCGCTCTTGTGATTTGAGTAATTGGCTTCAAATATAGAGGTGGTGAACTGGTAGATGATTTACCATGAAGAAAAATTAAGAAAATATGCCCTTTGAGAGCAATTGAAAACCTACCACGTGGTACTTACCACGAAGTGACATTTTAAAGCGTTTAATATTCTAGGATGTGCTTCAGCTGTTCTGGCCTAAAACCAGTTTCAACAGCAGTCAAGCAATTGGAGAGTATGTAAGCCTCCGGATCCTGGAAGTGTGAATATAACTTAGCGCCTACGCGGATGAGATGTGGCGTACGTGACGGTGGCTCACAATGTCCCTTCTACCTTCTGAAATCAAGACTTTCCCATCTGAATAATTAAGTTAGGGTGTCATCTTTCAGCTCCTTTGAAATAGCATTTAGTATTTCAAGGACCTAGGTATTCATTTGATTTGCAAGCTAGGGTTTCAACAACCTATGCATTGAGGGCAGGGGCAAAGAGCAGCAGTTATGTCGCTACCCGCATGGCTGTTCACCCCTGAGAGCCCCTCTGATCACACCCCCCGCGCCCTCCCGTGAGCACTCATCACTCATCAGCAGCTTTGTTTCGGGTCAACCTTGGGCGTTTGGCCCGGTTTCCCATCACCCCCAGCTGCGGCATTCCCGGGGCTCAAGCTAGCCCTGTGCCCTGCTCCTTTCCCCATTTCTGAATGGCTATAGGTCACTTTCTTTTGTATGTTTCCTCCCACCTGCACCCCCCTCCCGTGGACCAGGCTCCTTCCCCAAGGTGGCTGTCGGGGCCACGGATCCTTACGTCCTGTCACTGTCACATCCTTCCATTGCCCCTGAGCTGCTCCTTCTTCTCCTTTACCCCAGTGCTTTCATTTCCTGCGTGGCCAGATGCCACCATGCAGGGTTTGAGGCAATACTGCAGATGTAGAAGCCCAGGGAACCTAATAGGGGAGTGAGCCCTGTCAGAAATGGGTATAAAATTGTCTGAGCTGCGATTCGTCTGATTGCCATGGACCAGAGTCCCCTTACTGCTTACCAGCTGAGTCTGAGTTCTCCAAGGATGGTTCCAGCACCACCCACATCAGAGTTCCCTGGGGATGCATGTTAAAATGGAGATTTCTGAGCCCAATCCCAAGCCTATTGCAACAGTCCTGGAGCTGGGACCCTGGAATCCACAGTTTATCCCAGAACCAGGAGTGATTCTTAGGAACACCAAAGTTTCAGGAACATCATCTTAGCCTCTGACCTTGCATGGCTGCAATGATGCAGGACTGGTCAGCTGACTGATGTCACTGCTGGGATTGTGCGCTAGACGCTGGACCCCATGGCAGTCTGGGGCCATCTGTCTCTCCAGTGCCTGCTTGGTGCTTGGTGGAAGGTGAGCACTCCGGGGCCCCCAGGGGTGAGCTGAGTAATGACCTGGTCATCTAGGGACTGCAGCCATGTTGCTTCTGCATCTGGTGGCCCAATTCCATGTTCCTTTCAGAGCAGCTCTTCCTTCAGGTTCAGACCTACACAAGCTTCTCACGTTTGTGTGTGTTTGTTGGGGTGTGTGTGTGTGTGTGTGTGTGTATTTAAGATTTTTTTTATTTATTTGACAGAGAGAGACACAGCAAAAGAGGAAACACAAGCAGGGGGAGTGGGAGAAGGAGAAGCAGGCTTCCCGCGGAGCCCGATGCAGGTCTCTATCCCAGGACCCCGGGATCATGACCTGAGCCAAGGGCAGATGCTTAACAACTGAGCCACCCAGGGACCATACTTCTCACATGTTTATATTGCTGGGTTGTGGCTGCACAGTTCCTCTTCCGGCAGGTGGTTGAGCTGTTGGAGGCCATAAATACCACCAGCAGGCACTCTAATCCGGGCTCCTGTTGGGACAGGAGCATCAGAGGAGGCATAAAAGAAAGCAGAGCACTTCCTTGATTTTCTCTGGGTCATATATGCCTCCTACAAAGATGCTCTGAGTGGGGGCTGTCTGCACTTGGTGGCGCTGGGCAGTGACGCAGATAAGGAAGATTCCCTCTCCCCGATGTGCTGACGGAAGCAGGCAGGTCCCTAAGCAGTTCCCTGCAGGGGACTCCCTAGGAGTGGCCTTGTCCATTTTATTAAGGGACTCCGAATGGGAAGCAGAATAAACATTCTTGAGTTGGTCCCACACCTAGTCATCAGTGGCTGGCAGCCATTTGACTCTATGAAGGACCCTCGTCTGTGTTCACTCTGGTGACCCAGGACAGCATGGGAAGCTGTGTGGCCATATCCACCCCTCCCCCGCATGCCTGCTGGACTCGTTCCCAGCCATGTACTGAAGAGGGAGAGACGCTGTCTGTCCTGAGGCCATTGCAAGAAAGAGATTTTGGAAAGTTGGTTAACAAATGTCTCCCTTCAGGACTCATGAGAGCAGGAGGTGGGGCTTCCTGTGTTTGAACTCTTTCCCAGTTGTTAACTAGGGAGCAGTGAGAGGTCAGCCAGGGGGAGGGAAGGAGGGCAGTCCCACCCCTCTGCGGCATGGGGCCACCAACACAGGGCCGGGGGAAGCCCGAGTCCCATTTAATCGAGCGTAGAGTGACCCAGCTCTTAGCCCCATGAAGGAGATGGCACTCAGTGCCGGACGCTCAGAGGGACAGGTGATACCCCGTAAGCGGTCGTTGTGTCCCCGAGGGCCCCATGCACGTCAGCCAAAGAAATAAAGGACGCGCAGAGTTGCTGGAGGGATGCCCAGGACTGCCCCTCAGGATGCGTGGGGCTGAGTGTCAGCCCGGCCCTTCTCTGCTGTGGGTGTAGCCAGAATGCCCGCCTGTCCCGCCTGTCCCGAGGGGAAGAGGGTTTCAGAGCACAGCTGGGGGCGGGGGAAAGGCCCAGAGAGGTGGGAAGTGCCTCCTGGCTACCGCTCAGAGCCAGGCCTGTGCTAAGACCGTCATATTTGCTGTGCCTCTATGAAGCAGGAACGGAGATCCATGTCACAGGGGAGAGATCGGGGGCCAAGTCACCTGCCTGAGGCTCCCAGAAGGGTGGCTCAAAGCCAGGCCTTCCTGAAGAAACTTTGCACTCTGGCTTCAGCTTGTCCTTCTCAGGCTACTGCAGGAGGACGGCGGTCGGCTGGTGGGCCTAAACCCTGCTGGGCCACAAAGCTGAGGGGGGACTGTGACTGGGAAAGGGATGGGTCAGGACCCAAGGGGACAACCACGAGTGGGTGAGCAGCAGGGCCTCCTAAGTGTAGACTGCAGGGTGGCCAGAGAGGCCTGCTGGCTCCCTAATTTGGGCTAAAAGCGAATGGACAGACTTCAGAGGCTGGGTTCCTTTCCGTGTTCCTGACTCCACATCCCATCTGCTAGCCTTGCCCTGGATCTCATTGCTTGAGGTGACCATCAGAGACGGGCAAGGGGGACATCTGCTCACCTCACTCAGTGTGTTACAAGGTTCGTGTGCAGGGGTGGGGGCAGGGCAAAGTCTGGCCTGATACCCCTAGGATCTCACCCAAGGCCCAAGGGCCATCCCTGGCCAGGAGGGCTAGGGCAGGCGAGGGGCGGGTCTCGGGAGCTCCAAGCCGCCCCTGGAGGTGACCAAGGGTCCCACCGGAAGGAGGGCGTGGGGAAGGGGCCACGGCCCCTGGAATCACCCAGGGGAGGTGCCAGAGGGCGGGGCTCGGCTCCTGCAAAGCCTCTGCTGTGCCACTGTTCCAGGTCTTAGAACTACCACCGCTGGAGATGTACCTTCCAAGGCAAAGCCTCAAGCCCCTAAGGCCCCTACGGAGGACGAATCTGGTCTGAGCTCCACACGGGCGTCAGAAGCCTC
>PISX010011746.1:0-64042 GCA_004024625.1 Mellivora capensis
GGGGAGCCCTCACAGTTAAAACCCAGCCATTTCCAGATTTGTTTCTTGAGCAGCCTTGTTTACCTGTCCCGCTCAAAATGTCTTATTTTGGAGAATGTTCTTTTCTGTTCAGTAACACAAATCAGATTATTAGTTGGAATACAGAATTGGAATCATGGTCATCCTGTCCTTTTCCTGTTTAAGGATAGTTTAGATTTGAGAAAGAAAAGAATGTAAGAAACTGGTGTGACATTTTAAGTTTCAGTCAAAATTGAAGGTCTTAAACGCACATGTGGGTGCATTTTCAGAAAGAAGTACTTACCTTATTAACCCTTTCAGGTCATTCCCCTGAGCGTCTCCAGTCCAGAATTTTGATTCGTGCCTGGTACACTCACAGCTACCTCCCAGGTCACACCCCAGCGTGTATCCAGGATATTGCGGGGAAGTGTCAGATTCTGCTCCAGGAAGACCCCTGGGCCATGTCTGTCCCTGGGAGTTAGAGATGGGAAATTCTGAAATCTTTCAAAAAGAAGCCAGAGAGAGAGATTAATTTAAAGGAGCCATTCATACCAGCAAACAAATGACATTTTATTGACTATTAATTGGCTATTAATTGAACTAATTATTAATGCTTAATTGATTAATCAATCAATCAATTAACTAATTAATGCTTAATTAATTCTTAATTATTAATTGAACTAATGCTCAATATTAATTGACTATTAATTGAACTACTTTTTTTTAAATTTCTTTTCAGCGTAACAGAATTCATAGTTTTATACCACACCCAGTGCTCCATGCAATGCATGCCCTCCATAATACCCACCACCAGGCTCCCCCAACCTCCCACCCCATGCCCCTTCAAAACCCTCAGGTTATTTTTCAGAGTCCATAGTCTCTCATGGTTCATTCTTAATGCTTTGCACTTTGGGGGAGCTTTTAAATTCCACTTATGATTGATGAATACATTTCACAATTCAGTACAAAATGATGAGCACCCAGGAACCTAAATGGGATGCGGCTGAAATTTTAAAGATTTGAGAAAACCCCCATCCAAGTCCACTGATTTCCAATCACTTTGCATTATTTTTTTTATAGCTTCTTATAGTGATTCATTGTTGCAAACAGAATTCAAATTCAGTGACAAGAAGAAATTTTACTCTTTCCCGTTCACAAATAGAGCAAATGGAAAGATGCCAAATGAAATAGAACATCGGTTTCAGAATATGGTTCTTTATATATTATATTTCAAATTCTGGTTATTATGTACTTTGAAAACTGTCCGGTGGGAGCTGAGTGATTTTTATTCAGGCATTGTGACCCTGGGTCCTCTCTGACCAGAACCAGACCAACCGCCTGACCCTTGATGCCTCCCAGTGGCTCCAGGCTTTTCCTTTCTTCCTTTTAAAGTCCAACTCTGTTTGACTTGCAAGCAGATGATAAGATCAGCATTTGAAGTATGGTAGTATGCCTGAAGGGCAGAGTTCAATATTTTGTTTCATGGTAAGAAAAATAGAGGTCCGCAGTTATTTTTAAGTAGCCTAAGGAAATCAATAAACTATAATCTTTTTTTTTTTTTTAGTCTTTAATTTAGCTTGCCTTGAAGTGATGGAATGATTCTTATGAATTATTATTTTTTTTGGAGATGGGGCAAATGCTTTCGTTATTTGTTACCAAATAGAAGGTAATCACATGGAAGGTAACACATACTGTTATTTGGTTAAATGTATTTTGCATTCATAGTTATTGATAAAATAGTGAAATATTAAATTCTTATCTCCAAGCAAGTATTATTGATGATAATTACTTTTTAGGATAAATACCTCAGTGTGAAAAGATTTCTATACTTCAGTGGCAAGGAAATATTATTTTATGGCCAATAGTCTTAATATCATAAGGAATTAAATATATTGGAAAACATGTAATATTTTAAAATCTGAGCTTAATTATTCAGTGCTCCTTCTGTTATCCTTGTAAACACAGTGCATCTTCTGGGCAAAATATCTTTTAAAATAAATTCTTAAAGTTGCTTAGCCTGTGAAAAACACACTAAAATGTGTCCTCAAATCAACTTCACTCGATCTTAGCCAAAAGACCAAGAAGCGATGTGTCCTCAAATCAACTAAAAGCTGAAATTATTCATTGTTAAAACTTAAATGACCTCTGACCTAGGGTTAAGCACCAGAGAACTTATTTCCTAAAATAAAGAAAGTTATGTGATGAATTCAAGATACAGGCAAGATATTCAGGTGTAAACTGAAGGCGGGTCCAGGACTCTGCTTAAATTTACATCTGGTTAAATTTTGAATGTAACATTGTCATTCCAAAGTTTATTTCACTTTTCTTATATCACTCTCCTGGCCTGTGAGACCCCCATAGAGAAGATAGCCACAATGACACCCGTAGAGTACTCACAGATGAATGATTAAAGCTTTATGCCGGTTGTCTTAAACAGTGCTCAATAGAATTTTAGTCTTTGATGGCTTCAAAACCATTGCTTGCCCGTAAACACCGAACTTGACTGATCGCAGAGCAACGCTGAAAGGGGAAACATCCCTGGGCTGAATGACCAAGACCTGGGTCCCCGCCTTGGCTCTGACATCTGCTAACTATGTGACTTGTAGCAATTCTCTCTCTTTCGCTACTACAGTCTTCGTAACTGTAAACCAAGGGGGACAGTCTTCTTGGACAAATTTCCTTTTGGTTCCCCTTTGGTTTTGGTGTTGGTGCCATGAGACCAAGTTTATGGATGACCTGCCATTTGGCTTCCTCATGTTTTTAGTTTACCGCGCTCCTTCCGCCTGCAGTATTCTCCGTAACAGCCTGTGGGACTGTCAGAAATGAAGAGTCTTACTGACTTTGCAGACAGCTTGCTGGAACTTTCTCATTTCACAGGCGAGGAAACAGAACCAAGGAGTTTAAGATCCTGGAGTGGACGGGTGGCTCAGTGGGTTAAGCCTCTGCCATCGGCTCCGGTCATGATCTCAGGGTCGTGGAATCAAGCCCTGCATCGGGCTCTCTGCTCAGCAGGGAGCCTGCTTCCGCCACCCCCCCCCCACTTGTGATCTCTGTCTGTCAAATAAATAAATAAAATCTTAAAAAAAAAAAAAAAAAGACCCCGGAGTGGAGCTGGAAAGGCAGAGAGATAACCAGCTGACTGCAAGGTCAGTATTCATTGCCCTACCTACTAATTTAGCCTTTAAGGATGATGTCCAATACTTACTCCCCCGTGGAAATTTTGTTCATCTACCCAGTTTAGTACGAGCTATGTGTCTCTTGACTCTCTATACCACCTCCTCCCTTTTGTGCCACATGCTTTTGCTTCTCTCTCTCTTATAAGATTGCTCTGACTGTATGTTGGGCTGTAATCATCTGAGTTCTTATGCCCTTCACTGTTTTGAAAGCACCCTGAGCCCACAGCCTGCATGCGTTTATCCTTTACCTTCTTAAAGATCTTAATAAATATTCACTGCATGAAATTAGATCACAATTTCTTATTTCCCAAGCATTTTCACTTGAAATAACTCAGCCAGATTTCTCAACAACTTTGCAAGGTGACCAGATATATTACTCAGTTTTCTTAGTAGTAAGCAACAGAAATGGACTGGCTGAATTAAGCAAAAAGGAAATGAAAAATATAGTGGATTGCTCCCATCATTTCTGGAAAGGCAGCAACGTAAGGCTCAGAAAAGTGAGCATGAACCAAAAACCCAAACTTCTGCTTGGTGATGGTCTGTGGGGACAGCACTGAGCCACTGCTGGACGCTGGAGCCTGCAGGCGACACTCCCACTCTGGCCAGCACTATGCCAGTCAACAGCCCTAAGGCTACTGCCTCCCTTGCTCCTGGGCTCAGATGTCACTGCAGCCAATGCCCAGTGATTTTTCTCTCTCTGGCTGGGTAAAACCAGAGGTCCAGGCAGGACTGGCTTATCTAAGCTTCAATCGTGGGCCTGCACCGTAGCTGCCAAGGCATGGGGGGAGTGTGTGTCTGGCCTTTTTGGCATGGGTTTGAGTGGCTCCCCTTCCCACTAAGATTCGTACTATGGGAATTTCTTACCTAGAAGAAAGAAGTTCATGTTCCATGGAGCCAATCATAGTGGGTTAAGTAACAATGTTACCATTTTATGTTTGAGTAAAACAGACATAGCAGGGATCAGCGATTTCTTTTCAGGTTCATACAGTTATTGATAAAACCAGAATTAAGGGTGCCTGGGTGGCTCAGATGGTTAAGCATCTGCCTTGGGCTCAGGTCGTGATCTTTGGGTCCTGGGATGAAGCCCCTCCTCTGGCTCCCAGCTCAGCCCAGAGTCTGCTTCTCTCTCTGCCTCTCCCTCAACTTGTACCCATGCACACACTTTCTCTTTCTCTCTCTCCAATGAATAAATAAAATCTTTTTTTAAAAATCAGAATTAAATAAAGTAGATAAAATAAATTAAATGAACTAGAATCCAAGTAGCCTACTGTAGGCTGCTTTTCCTTTTACACCCCCAAATAGTCCATTTTTCACTTTTAAAAAAACATTTGGCAAAATTTCCTACTTTTTTATTCCTCAGAGAAGGGGTTTTTGAGCACTGCAGAGTGGGGAAGTGGTTCAGGATAGCCTTATCTTCTGACAGCCTTTGGTAAGGGGAATTCCTGAATGTCCACGCTTGGGAACCTTGTGAAAATCTTTCCTGTTGTGGCAAGTCATAAATGGAGGGGGAAAGCGGGGAGGCCAGCTCCCTGTGGCCGCAGAGGCCTGCGCTGAGCCAGCAGGAGAGCTCCGAGTGGCCTGAAGGTCAGCACAAAGCCCTTACTTGGCAGCCTTTAAAATAGTTTTCCCAAACATTTGGCTTGTCTCTTGTAGAGATCTTTTAAGCCAATGATCCTGAGGCATTAATATCCATGGATTTTCCACTTGTAAGTTTTCAAACAAAACTCAGAATGAAGTGGAATTTAAACACAGTAGAAGCAAGAGACCACGACTCAGCTGAACCAACAAGGACTAAAAGAACAAATAAGGGAAAAAGCTCTTCTCTTATTGGGATTTAAATTTTAAAAAATTGTTTTTATTGCATGACTTCTGTATGTTTCTTACAGCAATCTTATTTTTTGACTCTTATTCCTAGGCCTCCATGGAAATGCTCTCTGTGTCCTTGGCTTATACCACAGGGGACTTAACAAAAGGACCTCCAAAACAGTGCTCTCTCCTGCGTATGTCTCACATGAATTAAGTTCTGTAAGACAGAGAAATGTAAGGGATAATTTTAAATTAAAAAAAAATTTGGGGACTCCTGTGTGACTCAGTTGGTTGAGCCAATGCCTTCTGCTCGGGTCATGATCCCAGGATCCTGGGATCGAGTCCCGCAATGGGCTCCTTGCTCGGTGGGGAGCCTGCTTCTGTCTCCGCCTTTGCCTGCCACTCTGCTTGCTTGTGAGCGGTCTCTCTCTCTCTCTCTCTGATGAATAAATAAATAAATAAAATCTTAAAAAAAAACCTATCTAGTTTTAATCTGAGGTGAATAGTGCACACACTCCTAGAGAGGAAAAAGCTCCTTTACTTGAGTAGCTTTAATCAGAAATACAAAGTCATAACATAGAGAAATAATCACAGGCTTGCTTTCAGGAATTATTATGCAAGATGAATCAGTTCTTAAGAATGATTTCCTTGATAGGTTGCTTAGCATTTTCTACCAATATTGTCTTTTAGGTTTTACTTATGAATCAATCTCCAAGACCCCATTTTCAGCAAATTTCTGGCTTTGACTGGAAAGATGCTGGCCTTGTTTCTGCCCATGCCATGCCCAGGATCTCAAGCAGTGTTCCCAAATCGCTCCCTGGAGATCCAGTCCTGTTATGTTTTGGCAAGTCCCCCAAATTCCAGTTCCCCATCCTCTACCTCCCTGTCTAGCATTTAACTTTCATCGTCTCAATAAGAGGGTCATTTGGGTGCAGCTAGAAATCATCCAAAGACAGAAAGCTTGCTACTTGGCGTAGAAGTCAGGTTGATCACTGAGCAGCTGTAACTGTTAGAAAGCCCACCTTTTCTCAAGCTGAAAACTGCCTTCTTGTGATTTCCATCTGTTCTCTTCTCTGGCATGAAACGGATTCTATCTACTCCTTCTTCCACATGGCAGCTTTTCAGGTATTCCAGGGTAACAATCCTATCCTCATCATGTTATCTTTTCTCCAGACTATAAACATTGCTGCTTCGCTCAGCTGTTCCTTATGACGCATTCCCCAGATCCCTTGCTATTTTGTTTGCTGTATCTTAGTGTCTCTTTTATTTTTTTTTATTTTATTTTTTTTTCAGTGTTCCAAAATTCATTATTTAACAATGAATTTCAGTGTCTCTTTTAAAAGGTGGCACCAAGACCTAAGTACTAAAGTTTTCTTAGGATTGCATGACTAGTAAGTGACAGGGCTGGGATTGGAACGCAGGTAGTCTAGACCCAGGGATTGGGTTCTTCTGTACTAGATAATCCTATTTGGCAACACCGTGCCTCAATTATTTGTGGTTTGGTGGTATTTTCAAGTAGAATAAGCCACACTGTCTTCCGAAACAGTTTGACACAGTAGAAGGAAATTAACAGGAAAGATTCCCAGCTCCATTTTTTTCTTTTAAATTTTTGAAAAAGAAACAAAAGAACAGCAAGAAAAATTTAAAAAGGAAAAGAAAAGAGGAAGAAGGCTAAGTTGTGAAGGTTGTGTATGCTGTTGTCACATTGGTTGGAAAGGAGTTAGTTTATTGTTTGTATATTGGTTTCCAGTGAGTAGATGATATTTTTATTTCTTTGAAGTCCTCATTGCAATTTCAAGAATGTACCCTAGGAACTAATCCAAAGTTGAATTAAGCTCTATATAAATAAAGATGTTTATGGTAATATTGGTTTTAAAGAGTCACAATGAAAAACCAAGGGTCTAAAAGAAAATGGAAAGATTAAGGAAAATCAAGTATTCATTATATTGATTCCTTATATTGGTATGAAGGTTTTAAAAATAATAATTATGTGAGCTAGCAATATGGAAAATGTTTAATATGAAATATGTATAATATGATCTAATATTTGAAAGGAATACATGGACAAGAACTGAACTAATATGCAAAACAGAAAATCATTGCTGTGCTATCTTGGTTTGTGGATGGGACTTTTTAAACTTAGTTACCATATTTGTTGAATTTATAACAAAAGAAATTTACAAATTAAGTGGTTTATTCAGATTTGTTTTAAAAGCTACATCAAAATATTTTGAAAGGTGAACCAAAGTCCCACTCTTGAACTGAATTTGTACAATAATTCAACATTCTTAGGTCCAGATGCCTAAGATAAATATTGGTCATGCTATAAATTGTAATTCTTCCTCTCCCTTCTCTTAAGATACTGTCTTGCATCTTAATAGCAATTATTATAATAAAAATAGCATATATAATATGCCTTATCAATGTACTAGATTGTAAATATTATTGCCAGAAATGTATACATTTTCTTGCTATCATAAAATTTCAGGTGGGCTACCTCTAACATATTTATCAGTCTTTGCACTTTAGGACAGTGAATCACTTGTAATTGAGGGCATAAAATGAAATGTGGAAGGTAAAGTTTCATATCCAATATCTTTACCCAATAAATGTATGTATATATGATTAAAAGGTTTTCAATACAAAGCATATTCAAAGAAATGTTATTTATTGAGCTTAAAAATCTGAGAATATTGAAGTGCTTGGCTGGCTCAGTCAGTTAAGCATCAGATTCTTGATTTTGGCTCAGGTCATGATCTTGGTGTTGTGAGACTGAGCCCCTTGATGGGGTGTGCATGAGTGTGGAAACTACTTTTCTCTCCCTCTCCTCCAACCCTCCCCCCTACTCTTGGTGCATGTACACACATGCCCTCTCTTAAAAAAAAATCTGAGAATATCAATTATGTGGCTTACTAACCTCTATATTGAGTAATATTGGAAATAATTTGTAAACTGTTGATTCGATTATTTAGTGATTTCTAAAGTTCCTACAAGAACACCTCTTTTCTCTTCCTAGCTTTACACTTACTTCTTCTGTGTGAGACCTTAAAAATGTTGCTTATTTTCTGTTCTCTGTGTTCTTTGATTATTTAAAAAAGTAAATTTTCACTGAACAGATATATCATTATAGCTTTATGGGAAGGATCAATGTATTTGTGTTACCTTTAAAAATAGGCTTTAACACATGAAAAAGTGCTGCACATCACTCAGCATCAGGGAAATACAAATCAAAACCACAATGAGATACCACCTCACACCAGTCAGAATGGCTAAAATTAACAAGTCAGGAAATGACAGATGCTGGTGAGGATGCAGAGAAAGGGGAACCCTCCTACACTGTTGGTGGGAATGCAAGCTGGTGCAACCGCTCTGGAAAACAGTGTGGAGGTTCCTCAAAAAGTTGAAAATAGAGCTACCCTATGACCTAGCAATCGCACTAGTGGGTATTTACCCTAAAGATATAAATGTAGTGATCCGAAGTGGCACGGTTCACCCGAATGTTTATAGCAGCAATGTCCAAAATAGCCAAACTATGGAAAGAACCTAGATGTCCATCAACAGATGAATGGATAAAGAAGATGTGGTGTATATATACGATGGAATACTATGCAGCCATCAAAAGAAATGAAATCTTGCCATTTATGATGACGTGGATGGAACTAGAGGGTATTATGCTTAGCGAAATAAATCAATCAGAGAAAGACAATTATCGTATGATCTCCCTGATATGAGGAAGTTGAGAGACAACGTGGGGGGCTTGAGGGGTAGGAAAAAAATAAATGAAACAAGATAGGCTTGGGAGGGAGACAAACCATAAGAGACTCAATCTCATAAAACAAACTGAAGGTTGCTGGGTGGGGGAGGGGGGTAGGGAGAGGGTGGTGGGGTTATGGACATTGGGGAAGGTATGTGCTATGGTGAGTGCTGTGAAGTGTGTAAACCTGATGATTCACAGACCTGTACCCCTGGGGCTAATAATATATTATATGTTAATAAAAAAATAAAAAATTAAAAAAAATAGGCTTTAAAGTATAATACCTATATCCAACATTTTGAGCAAAAATTTCAGTCTTTCCCTGAGGAATCTATGCTCAGGTTGAATTAAGTGACTAAACTTACTTAAATGTGTAAATGTACTTGACTTTTGTAGATAATTAAAATTGTGTAATTAGATTTGTTATGGAAAATTTTGAACTCTTATTCAATTTAGCTTTGTCAAGATACGTTATTACAGACACCCACCTGAATGCACAAGAAGTTACAAAATGGATATAAGACAGAATGTAGGACTTAGGATTCACTGATAAGTGCCTTCACACAATATGGTAGGCAAATGGTGCCTTTTTATATATGAGCTAATGCTATTGAGTCCTAAGCTATGACTAGGTCCATTCCTATCAACTTGAGCTCATTAAATCCATGTTCCGAGCAAACAAACAACACCAGGAAATCAATTTAGATGAAAATTTTATATTTAGATGAATATTTAGATGAATATGTTTATTTAACAAGTGTTATTATTATTCATAATACTTTGTGTTGCTAGGGTCAGATGATTACGGTGACTACAGAAATAAGGAGAAAAAAGAAAGATTAGAACATTTGGAAGTAAGAATGTGTTCATTAGAAGTAATTTGAGAAAATAACTGAGTGCTTACTATGTGCAAGGCTAACAGCTGAGATTTGAATGGATATAGGAAGGAGAGCATTTATCATTAATGTAAATATCAGTTATATACAACAATATGTTCATCTTACTTGAAATGAGTGAATGTATTTTAGCTTAATGCTAAATCTAATACATTCTTTTATTTTTTTTTAAGATTTTATTTATTTATTTGACAGACAGAGATCACAAGTAGGCAGAGAGGCAGGCAGAGAGAAAGGAGGAAGCACGCTTCCTGCTGAGCAGAGAGCCCGATGTGGGGCTCGATCCCAGGACCCTGGGATCATGATCTGAGCCAAAGGCAGAGGCTTTAACCTACTGAGCCACCCAGGCGCCCCCAAATCTAATACATTTTAAAAACCAACTCAATTTGAAACAAATTTTTCTAATCGTTAGTGGGTTTGTTTGTTTGTTTGTTTTTTTTTGGTTGTTTAAGAGAGAGAGAGAGCATGGGCATGAGTGGTGGGGGGGTAGGGAGAGAAGGAGAGGGAGAATCTTAAGCAGACTTCACCCTCAGCTCAGATCCCAACGCGGGCCTCGATCTAATTACCTTGAGATCATGACCTGAACCAAAATCAAGAATTGGATGCTTAACCAATGGAAGTCATCCAGGCACCCCAGTGTTATTGTTTTCTTTTTGTAAAATGCAATCATGTATTCTTTCCTACTACTTATAAAAATATTCAGGTTTCTCTGGGGCGGCCTGGGTGACTCAGTGGGTTAAGGCCTCTGCCTTCGGCTCAGGTCATGATCTCAGGGTCCTGGGGTTGAGCCCTGCATCGGGCTCTCTGCTTAGTGGGGAGCCTGCTTCCCCCCTTCTCTCTCTGCCTGCTTCTCTGTCTACTTGTGATCTCTCTCTCTGTGTCAAATAAATAAATAAAATCTTAAAAAAAAAAGAATACGCAGGTTTCTCATGTTCTTTGTTTTACAACTTAAGAAAGCTAGAATAATAGGTGACTAGAAGAACAAGAATAGTGGACTCTACCGAAGCAATTTCTGGATTTCCTTGGAGTTTTCAAATTCATATTGCTTTGAACTTACTGCACCTGCTGCTTTCCATAACTTACAAATGACTTTTATCATTGACATTGATTTCTTGAAAAGAAAAAGTAGTTTTTTCCTTCCCTTTCAATTGGTTTCTTTGAGTTTTCTGACTTAGTGCATCAAAATAAGTATGTAGCATTAATAAGATTAGTAAATATTTCTTATATGCCTATTATTCATGATTTTGAGCTTAGCGATGGTGATTAAAACCTTGTCCTGACCTTTAAAGATATGACATCAAATTGAACAAACCAGACTGGAATAATTAGAAGGGACTAAGGGACATTGGAAGACAAGTAAGAATAGTATAAAATTGAATAGTGAATATTGCAAGGTGGATTAATGACTGTGTTCAAGGGAAAAAATTGATACTTCAGGTACCTGTAGTGAGAAATGGGAAGGTTTTAATGAAGGACGTGGGCTAGAGTTTGAAGTCAAAGGATGAGTTTGGATAACTGAAGGAAGAGAGGAGTGCCACAGGCCAAGGGAGTGCATGAGAAAAAGGACAAAGGTTTGGTTGATCTGCACCTGAATAGTGATAGTCATGGGGAAAACCGGCTATGTGTTGGTATAAAGAAAAATATTGATGAACAGGCTGTGGTTCACTATAGCTCAGGTTAGAGGTTCACTAAAACAACAACCACTAAGTTTTAAGATTTGAAAACTAAACTAGAAGTAGCTACTGGAGATTTGGAAATTGATGGATGATTAAAGTAGTATTTTAGGAAGATGAATCTGGCACCCAGTGCTCTGCAGGGTGACAAAGAATGTTAGTGCCTGGGACATCTTTGCAATGGAATGACAGGTGTCCCCACAGAGATCAGGGGAAAGAGGAGGGGATAGTGTGTTTGGAAGTAAAAATATGACCATGGCAGGTCATATTTGAAGAAATCATCACTAAATGTTTATTGTAAGCAGGGGACGATGCTAAGAACAAACAGATGCATTAAAGTGTAAGGAAGAGAGAAAAATTCAAGACAGCTGTCCCGTTTCCGACTGGAAGAGTGGAAAACAGATTTCATGGGGAAAGAAGAGGAACTGTCAAGGCTCGAGCATGTGGGAAGACTTTCATGGGCTCAAAGAACTGAAACTCAACACGATCTAAGGAAGAAATTACGCCCCAAGTTTTTTCCAAAAGAGCATGCATTAACATCCAGTAAACACAGCCACATCTTCCATATTACTACATCTACCATCAAAGGAAGGGAGGCTATAATTATATACATAAGGCTGGTAAGTTTCTTTGATCTATTCCTGGTGTAAAACTGTTGTGTTTAAAGATACTCACAATGGGCTCTGCTTATGGAGAGTGGCTGTAATGTCTCAAATTCCAGTGGGCATTTTTCTTCTAGCTCTTTGCACTATTACTTTGATTTTGAAATAATATAATTACAGCATTTCAAATGTATGCCTTGGGACTTAAATTCAACAAGTTACCTTCTTTTCATAATGTAGCCCAACCAATATGTTTTATCCTTAACTCTTTAAAACTAAATGTGTATAAAGCTTTCTTTCTTTTTCTTTTTGCCAAACTAATATTTTATGACACACTCATGCTTATTCTTCTTAATGCCTCGAGATTCCTGCATGTTGATATCTGTCTGGCTACGTATTTGACTACAGCTTTCCAGTGTGGGTGGATGGCTTTTGTAAAAATATGCAGTTAAGC
The DNA here is from genome assembly GCA_004024625.1 of Mellivora capensis. Classification (NCBI taxonomy): domain Eukaryota; kingdom Metazoa; phylum Chordata; class Mammalia; order Carnivora; family Mustelidae; genus Mellivora; species Mellivora capensis. Next base: position 12,359 of record PISX010011746.1, read on the forward strand.
TAGGTGAGTCTTAACTCAGAAAAAAATATACATATAACTTTGGGTTCTGTGTTTTATCTAGAAACATATTGCTTTTATAGGTATGCTGATATAGGTATATGATATAGCAGATTATCTTTTTTTTTTTCTTTGCCTTAGGCCACGATGGAATATCTTACTTTAGCTGCTGACTCTCTCTGTTCCCAGGGGCCTGTGGCCCACAGTACTCACAGTATTATTGTGTTTCCAGACAGGCTGCTGTTGGTGCTTAAAAATATTATCTTAGGGACGCCTGGGTGGCTCAGTTGGTTAAGCAGCTGCCTTCCGCTCAGGTCATGATCCCAGCATCCTGGGATCGAGTCCCACATCAGGCTCCTTGCTTGGCAGGGAGCCTGCTTCTCCCTCTGCCTCTGCCTGCCACTCTGCCTGTGCTCGCTCTCTCTCTCTCCCTCTCTCTCTGACAAATTAAAAAAAAAAATTAAAAAAAATATTATCTTAGGGACGCCTGGGTGACTCAGTGGGTTAAGCCTCTGCCTTCAGCTCAGGTCCTGATCTTAGGATCCTGGGATCGAGCCCCGCGTCGGGCTCTCTGCTCAGCAGGGAGCCTGCTTCCCTGCTTCCCATCTCTCTCTGTCTGCCTTTCTGACTACTTGCGATCTCACTCTCTCTGTCAAATAAATAAATAAAATTTAACAAAATAAATATATTATCTTAGATGCTGGTTCTCCTGTGCTGACCCCGGATTATAGGAGAGCTATTAAAAGAATAATAGAAATATATATATATATATATATATATATATATATATATATATATAGACATAAAAACAGGGGCGCCTGGGTGGCTCAGTGGGTTAAGCCTCTGCCTTCGGCTCAGGTCATGACCTCAGGATCCTGGGATCAAGTCCCGCATCGGGCTCTCTGCTAGGCAGGGAGCCTGCTTCCTCCTCTCTCTCTCTCTCTGCCTGCCTCTTTGCCTACTTGTGACCTCTCTCTGTCAAATAAATGAATAAAATCTTAAAAAAATATAAAAACATATATATTATATGTAATTGCAACATTAAAAGTTTATAAAACATTCCTCATTTTGAGAGAGTATTACTATGATGTCATCTGGGAGTCGATGTGACTGAAGGTAGTGGCATGTTAGAACTATAAATATCAACATATTTCACAAGTGTTCCAGATAATATTAGATAGGGGAAAACCAGGCTATTAAAAGAACAAATTGATGCCTCCAAATGAAAGCAGATTCTAAATAGGCTCTCTTTCTTGAAATATGTTGCCTGCCCCCTGTACTGGTGATGTGAATAAAGGAAGACAACTATTGGAATATCAGATTCCATTTGACACCTCCAAAAGAAGGCAATCAATTCCTTTTCTAATATCATTGTAATGACCTATTAGATTTTAATCATATTAGAAAACTCTCAACAATTTTATGACAAGTGGTAGCTCTGATTTATAGAAGAACTAGCAACAAAAACCAGGCAGTCTGAAGGAGGTATAGAAAATACAATATTCCACTTTGCTGTTGGCGTTCATCATCGACCCAGTCATACATTGATTACGTGTACAATAATGCTGAAGCTGGGGCAAGGATTCTGAGCTCTGGGCTTGCCTTCCACAAGCGACTTTAAATTATGGGAGTGCCTAGGGCATACTGACTTCCTGAGACCCTGACCCCCCCACCACGGGGCAGCTCTTCTTGGGAATGGCAATCACAGCCCATCACAGAAGCATACATACACTTAGGATAACAGGGTGACTTATCATTCTCCAAACAATGGGAAGTAATACTTCCTTTTGAGGGGTTTGGTTGGAGCAACATATTCTCCCCTTATTACAGGATGGTAGGACAGAACATAAGGGTTGCAGCAGATAGCATCTGGTCCAGACTCAGGGAATGTTTGTTGAATGAATATCGCATCAATGTTCTAGACGCTTAAGTCATAAAGATAAAACAATAATAAAACCCTGTCCTAAGAAGCTCACCAGTTAACGGGGGAAAACAGACAGTCTGATAGGGACAAAAAAATGAGTAATTACTTGAACAGAGTTATGCTCTGGATGAAATAGATGGATAGAGGGAAGCTTCATCTCTGCCTGTGGGAGAGCAGGCAGAAAGTTTTCACAGTGAAGACGGAAACTCCGAGCTGAGTTCTGAACAAGGGATCCGTACATGACCATCAAATAGACAAGCTGGAGGGCATCTCAACTCTGAACTTGACGCTCCCCCGGCTGATTCAGTTACTTGTGGCTGAAGCTCAACTTGACACGTGCCCCACTGAGCCACTAATTGCAGGAATACCTTTGATCATGTTCTCAGTTTCCACTTGGCTACAACTGGTGCCCTCTGTCCCTTTCTCCCCTGCCCTGACATTGTGCTTTCAGCTTTGTTCGCCACACTCTCATTTCCTGCTTAGCCCTGCTCAGGTCCTGTCGCCTGATGGCCCACTCTGAGTCCTATTTTTGACAATGGCTACCTTTTTAACTTTCCCAGTTTTAACAAAAAGAGAGCATGGTAATTATCACTGCCAGAAAACCCCAGGGTGATGGGTGCCTTCTGACTTGAGAAATCACAATCATATTTAGGGGCAAATGTGTCACGTTGACTTAGAAAACAATTAATTAACAGGTGCATATTTCTGTACTTGGAAAGAGCAAATTGTTGAGATAATTATTGCTGGAGAGTTGCCTGTGAGTTTTTTCTTTTGGAGTCCCTTGTCTTTACCTATTTGGAGTATCATTTAAAAACATATGAAGGCCCCTTGGTGGCTCAGTCGGTTAGGTGTCTGCCTTTGGCTCAGGTCATGATCCCAGGGTCCTGGGATTGAGCCCTGCATCGGGCTCCCTGCTCCTGGGGGAGGCTGCTTCTCCCTATCCTCACCACTTGCTCTTGATCTCTGTCGCTATCTCTATCTGTTTCTTTCTCTCAAATAAATAAATAAATAAATAATCTAAAAAAAAAAAACCTTTAAAAACATCTGATAAGCAACTCTTCTTCATCACATACTGCTCTGTGCAAAAAGATCAAGTTACACAATTGACCCTCACGTCTGCTTCTTGTGCTTGGTTAGTCATTCTCAACCAAGGGTGATTTCTGTTCCCAGGGACAGAAGAAAAAAAAAAATTATTGGAAGTAAAGTGTTGACTTCAGTGAAACCAAAGAGCTGGAGACACTGAGGAGAGAGAGACATCAACATGAGCGCAGCCATCACTGAGGGGGAGAGAGGACAAGCAAGGGCTGGAGGACAGCATTCTTGCAGGTCGGGCAGGGTGGCCCTCAGAGGGGGAGAAGAAGTGACTGTTATTATAATTCTCCTTTACCCCGTAGGCTGGCATAGCAGCAGCGCCATCTAACAATTCTAAGCTTCTCGCCAACCCCCCGCCCCCCACCTTATTTTCCAGCCAACCCTTTCCTTGTATTTCTAAGCAAAACAGTTTTTGATCTCTGAATGGGACTTGTGGGCGCCTTGCTATTTAATTTTTACAGCAGCACAGACTCATTTCTGTGCAGTATTTACACCTACAGCCACTTTGTCAAGGTTATTCATGCCTTCCCATTGTACACAATGTTCATCTGCACATCCCCATAGAAGATTCCTTGCAGTTTCAGGGAGCTCATGGGTAGGAACTTCCCATCTCCCCAAGTTCATCCACAGGAGTCCGGGAGTTCACGGATCTTAGATTTTGAGCACCTGCTTTCTAGAAACTAAAAGAAAGGCACACAGAAGGCTCAAGACAGAAGTTTCCATCTAGGGACTGAAGTGGACATGGAGAGCCGTGATGCGAGGGGCAGGAAGACAATCTTCAGATTGCATCCCTCTGCTGGGTCATAAAAGTCATCCCATCTTGTCTTGGTTGGCTCTGATTCTGAAAGTTTTGAAGTTTAAAACTATGAAGCTAGGGTGGGCCAATATCAGAATGGATGTCCTTACTAAACAACCTTTGATTCTTCCTAAGCATGTCCTGGAAGGAGTCCCTCTGCCCCATCCCCCAGCTTCAGTGTGGCTTGAGCAACAGATGCGGAGGCCTAGATGGAAATGAAAAACAGGAAATGTTGTGTGGAAATAGCAGGAGCTTCCTCCACACAGTGTATGTTGTTCCTGTTGCCCCGCCTGTGTTAACCTTGGTGTTTTCACTGATTGACTTCACAACCACAGGCAAACTTCGGAGCTGTTGTCTTTCCCACAAAAATAGGAAAACCTTCCCTTTACATCACCGGGGGGCTGGCACAGTGTGTCTCTTTGATTCTCAAGGGTTTGAAGGCTGTAAGGATTCTGGTACGACTGCAGGCAAAACACCGCTTGTACATATTTGACATAATTCATCCTTAGGCAGATTTTATTATGCAAACACCAAAATGACACAGCATCAAGTTTGAACTTGTAGAGAACCGTTCTTTTCTCTCCACCCCTGCATGTCTCTTGCTACCTTAGTGAGGCTGAAGAAAAGCAATGGTGACAGTCTGAAAAGCAGATACTGGTTTCTAGAGGCAGACCATAGACTGCAGTAAATACTTACTGACTAATTGTGAGTTTGAGGCCAGGTAGTGAGGTCACAAGACCAGACCTTGGTTCCAGGCCCCCATCTTGAATTTTGTGGCATTCATTCGCTCAGGCTCTGAGCTTGTGCTGCCAAATTAAAAGAAAACCAAGCCAAACTAAACAAAGCAAAGCAAATGGTCTCTGCCATAGGAGACCTTACAACAAGACAAGTGATGGAGGGGAAATTGCAAATTTTATCAGCATTATGGAAGAAATGCAAGATGGCCGCATGGCGTAATGTTCGTGACTTTACTAAAAGTTCTCTCATTTGTGGTATGAAAATGCAATGCCATCTAGAGATTTAATGACAGATTCCATAATCCAAACATACAAGGAAGGAACTTTTTTTTTTTTTTTTTGCATTTTGTATTTTGCTTTCTTTATGTAATGACTAAGGATAGGAAGGTTTAGCTGCTGCTTTGGGACCCAATACCACAGGAGTGGAGGTTCTGCCTACAGTGAATCCCCTGCACTATACATCAGAGGGAGGAACATGGGAGCAAGACAGATAAAGGCAGTGAGAAGATTTTAATATCTCAGGGGAGGCATTGCAATTGAGTCAAGTAAGGGAAAAGTACAAAGAATAGAAATATTTCAGGAAAAGGCATTTATGTGAAGGGGTTGGAGAGAAAGGGGGCAGTTAATTATTGTGCAAATTAAAGAACAGGAGAGTCAGCAATACTCGCTTTCCCATTTTTGGTTTCTGGGGACATGGCAGCCCTACTTTGATTTGCAGGAAAGCGAGAGCATTAAAAACAAGGGTGGCAAGAATGGGAAGGAACTCCTCTTCATTGAGCATGCTCAGTGAGTTTTCATGATTCCGAACTTAACATGTCAGAGGCTCATTTGCTCATTTCCAACTTTGTTCTTTGGTAGAAGGCATTAGGGAGTTGTGGGTATAAAAGAACTTGGATGTTCTGCCATATAATTCTGTAATCTCTTAAATTCCCAATTTTCTCATAATGTGGATCTCTTAGGTGATTGTGAGAATTAAGGTAATGAGTATTACACCTGAGATGGAGAATAGCCTAGGTAAGTGCTGCTCTCCCTGTTTCTCTCTTTCTTGCTAAAGACTTCACCAGTGCATTACGTAGTTAACATAAGACTCATACTGTCGTGTTATGTAGATGTGTGTGTGTGTGTGTGTGTGTGTGCACATGACTACATTTCACAGCTTGAAACTCCCTCAGAGAGGATTTTTTGTCTGTTTTTGGTCTGTTTGTGCCAGGAAAGTGCTTGGCACATAGTATATGCTCAGTAAACGTTTGTTATTTAAAGAATTATATTGTTGGGGTGCCTGGGTGGCTCAGTGGTTAAGCCTCTGCCTTTTGCTCAGGTCATGATCTCGGGGTCCTGGGATCAAGTCCCGCATCGGGCTCTCTGCTCAGCAGGGAGCCTGCTTCCCTTCCTCTCTCTGCCTGCCTCTCTGCCTGCTCGTGATCTCTGTCTGTCAAGTAAATAAATAAAATCTTTAAAAAAAAAAAGAATGATATTGTTGTTGTTGTTGAGTTATGTTGTTTTATTAACAAATCCCTTAATTGACTTTATAATGTCCTGAATTAACATAAAGAAAAAAAAGCAAGCAAAACCAACCCCACTGGAACTGTTAGTGAGAAGTACCCATATAATCCCATCACCACGTGGTACAGCTAAATCTTAATATTTGGGAGAAGCTAAAACAGTGTCCCTAGCAGAAGAGCGTTGAAAAATAGAGTCTGTTCCTGTTTATGTCCCCCCAGGGTTACACAGATTGTAGGGAATTTCGGCCTTTCTCTCAGAGAGGGAATAAAAGATGAGCAGAAGCAAATAAATGTATGCATGGCACATAAGGGGAGATATGATATGTAAGAAAGACAGTGACTGTGGGAGGGGTGGGGTAGCAAGAGAGGAAGAGATCAGAGCCAATTTGTCCCTCCTATCTGTGGACCAAGTACATTCCTGGGAAGAAGGATGATAGCTTCCCAGAAATTGATTTTATTTGGCAGATTGGAAGTGTCTTGCATCTTTTGGAAAGCTTAACAGAAGCCCAGTCACCTCCTCTTGATTCCCACCTCTACCCTCTACCCCTCTACACACATGGAGGTCTGGGACATCCTGAAGGATCTTAACATTGTCTCTGTGCTCTGTGAGAAAACCTATATTCTGAATTACTTGGGAAGAAGGAAGGAAGAACTCTTGGGAGTAGAGAGACCGTCTCAGAGCTGGTACCATTGGAACCAAGCTTTTGAATTGAGGAAAATGACATGAAGGTCCTACAGATCATAAAGCAGAAGACAAGTTCCTCTTGTCCTTCTCGTTCGTCTTTCTGTTTCTAAACCTCAGATAGTGTCAGACACAACACACAGTGCTCAGAATTTTTGTGGTCCCCTGTGGTCCCCACCCCTTTGAATGAGGATGGGGGTGGGGGTTCCATTACCTTTCATGTTTCTCATAGAAGCAAAAGATGCTTGTGTCCAAAAGCCCTCCAAAAAGGCAAACTACATATGAATGTTGGAATTTAAACCCAGAATTAATGCTTAGAGCGAAAAAAAAAAAAACAAAACACCATTCTTTTCCATATGTTCTCTTTGGGAGAAAAACTTCTATTTCTTTTTTTTTTTTTTTTAGATTATTTATTTGTTTGAGAGAGAGAGTGAGAGTGTATGTGTGCGTGTGTGCGTGTGAGAGAGAGAGAGGGAGCAAACACATGAGCAGGGCAGAGGGAGAGGAAGAGGAAGAAGCAGACTCTGAGTAGAGCCAGGACACTGATGTAGGGCTCAATCCCAGAACCCTGGGATCTTGACCTGAGCCAAAGGCAGATGCTTAACTGAGCCACCCAGGAGCTATCCCACCCAGTTTTAATGGGAAGATAGAATTGGTTCAGTTATTACTTCCAGAGAGGAAAAGGTTAAATTCTGCTATCTGAAAAAAATTTTTTTTTTTCTGTGTTAGCTTTTGTTTTAATCTCAACTGTAAGAGTTACTGCCTGCAAACAGCTGGGGTCTTGCCCAGGTCTTCAGTTCAAGGACTCATACAAACTCATGGTAAGAAGAGGATTTGGAGCTGATTTTGTAATCAGCCCCCTTTCTTTGCGAAGCACGGTTAGCAGATAAAATATAGAATATTCATAAAAAAGGACAGTGGAAACTTCTGTCCCCGTTTTCTTCTTCTAAAGAAAATAGAAAAACACTTCATGCCTCTTTATTTAAAGCATATTTTCAGAGTGCTTACCAAAGAGGTCAAAACACACAAGGCTATTCCGTTTTTTAATTTTTGCTCTCTAATCTATCCGCTGATAAAAAACAGAGCTCAGAATAAGATAGCAAGAATTTCCAAATTTGCAGAGTCTAGATGAATCAAGATTAAACAAAAGAGGGCAATTAACATGCTTGTTAGTGCGCATTTTTTCCATTCTCTACCCCCATCCTCACCTGTTTCTCACAAAGGTAATAAAACATGATTGAACTTCAAGTTTGAAGTAATTACAGACAGATTTTTGAGAGCAAGAGAGTCTGGATCTTTGGATCATTACTTTCTTCTTCAGGGTGTGTGCCTCGTAGCCAAAGAACTCGGCTTTTTATCTCAAGTTTCAGTTTAAATTCTAAGTTCTGTGTGAGCACCAAATAGCTTGCCGGAAAAATACATATACCTATTTTTTTTTTGCTTCTGAGTTTCCAGGAACCAAAGAATGAGTATATAAAAAGAATGGCTTAAGGTGTTTTATGTTCTTATATATTGTCTTTCTTGTTTCCAACACAATCTATTTTTACATATTCATATCTGTTTCTGTATTCTTCATTCTATTGTAGCATTATTATCCATGTATGTGAAGGTGCAACAGTGCGGTGATTCCTTAATGTCTTATAAATACCAGAAATTATGTAAAATACTCAATGTTTAAAGATAAATATTCAGTCCTTTTAAGGTTCTCTTTTGTCTCTAGCTCACCTGGACTTTCAAGAGCCTTTGGATCAAACCAGTCACAGTGTGATATCATATCCATGGAGGCTCAGTGTTGATAAAAACCTCAGATTCAGCCAAGGCTGCCGGGCAGAGGAATTTGGTAATGTGCGGGTCTCAAGGTAGAAGTACGTATATTGTAGGTCTCCTTCTAGTACTTTCGTCCTAATTAAGGGTTCTAAAGGGGTAGGGAGGTTTCAGATTCAAATTTAACTCAACCCAAATTGGATATTAGGACTTTCAGCCTGTGGCTTCAGAGTCTTCAATTCCAGAGAGGGAAATGGGCATACAATTTGGCACAAGCCCAGTTGTGTGGCCCGGCTACTCATGGAAGGTATGTGTGTGTGATGAGGGTTAGAGAAAGCAGGGCAGGGGTGTGGACTGGAGAAGAAGGTGTCAGGTAAAGGATCGGTGTATGCTTAGGGCAGCAAGATTAATTACACTGCTGCTGCACGTTGGCATGTCTAAACCCATCGGAATGCAGACTGCCATGATGAGGACTGGATCAGTATCGTAGCTGAGCAAAGACTGAAAGTTCAATAAAGTTAATGCCTGCAGATGAGAGGAGCTGGAGAATTAGGCAGGAACTAGTCTGTCTTGGAAGCAACCCAGATCAGCACACATGAGCTGGCTGTGTGTCTCGGGTTCCATGTGAAAACGACCTTCTTCCATTCATCATAGGTTTTAATATCCATCAACCCACACCACACAGTCAAGTCATACATAAATATATAGATATTGTTAAACTGTCTCTAGTGTGATAGAATAAAAAATACGATAGTCCATGAAAGAGATCAATGTTTGGTTCTGTTTGTTTAGGGACAGCATTAACAGCATAGCATTGTCATCAAAATAGAAACTAATAATCATGATACAGCATGAGTGTCAACTCATAGATGTTTATTGTCACCATGTCAGCCTCTGTCCCATGTCCTCCTATGTCCCAGGAGTCATGAAGACTCCTGTCCTTATTTTGCTTGGGGGGGGGGGTGTTGCTGTTTGTGCCTTTTGATGCTACTTCTCAGATCCAGTACACTGCAAAGAAAGCATGCCTCTACTTTATGGCAGAGACTTCTCACTGTCACAAATTCCATTTTCTCTTCTTGGCCAGGTGTAAAGAATACATTGTACAACTTCCCTCAAGTTCATTTGGTGCTGTGTGACTGAGTTTGGCCATAGGAAGTGGGTAGAGGGGAGAAACGTAATTTACACCCCTGGTGATAAGACTCCACACGAGATCCTCCTGACTTTCTCCCATGTGGGGAGATGAAAAGATCAGCCTGCATGGCTGATCTGTTGCTTGGGGTTTAGCTGTCCAGACCGTGTCTGACTGCTCTGTGATTAAGAAACGGACTTTCCTATGAAAAGCCTCCTGAGATTTTGGGGCTGGTTTAGCCTATCTCAAGAGGGGTCATCTCACTTGTTATGGGGGCATTTGAAATTTACTGAGATACATTCTAAAGAAAGATCAATCAATGTCCGGGAAGGGGCAGTTAACACATTATTCTTTTGGATGAACTGGAAATCAAGGGATCTGAATCTTAAAACCATGCTCAAATAACCTCATGCTGTTGAGTGAATCATTTATTGCTGTATTACAAATTACTCCAAACTTAGTGCCTAAGAACACTAAACATTTGCTATTTCCAGTTTCTGGGGTTCAGGAATCTGGGAGTGGCTCAGCTGGGTAATTGCAGCTCAGGATCTCAGAGGAGATTATAATCAAATGTCAGTCGGGGCTCTAGTTATCTAAAGGCTTTACTGAGGCTGGATGGTCCAGTTTGCAAGAGAAGCTCGTTCACATAGCTGTTGGCTGGAGGTCTGTTTCTCCCCCAGGGAACCCTTGCTAAGAGTGTTGACAGCATGGCAGCACATTTCCCCCAGAGCAGGGAATCCCAGAGAGAAAGGCAGAAGCCACCGTGCCTTTTATACATGCTCTTGGAAGTGATATACCATATACAATACAATTTTGGCTCTGACTTTGGTTATATTTCATGGGTTAAGAGCACAGTCTCCTACAAGGCTGCCTTCGACTTCAAACACTAGCTTCAAGCTTCAAGCTCAGGGTTCCCAGACCACCTGCACTTTTGATCAACCGGCTACAAATTTGTGGGTTCTTGCTATCAGCTCAGGCTCAGTAATTCGTTAGAATGACTCAGAACTCAGGAAGGCATTATATTTACAATTATTAGAAAAGATGCAAATCAGAATCAGCCAAATGAAGAGTCAAAAGGGCAAGGTGTAGAAGGGTTTTAAGCAAAAAGCTCTCACGTCTTCAGGATACATCACCCTGGCGGAGCACCCTCAGCTTCTGTGATGTCCAGGGTTTTCATTAAGGTTTTTTCCCACAGGCTTGATTGACAGAGTCATTGACCAGTGAATTAAATTCAATGTCAGCCTTCCATTTCCTCCCAGGAGATCTGATTGGTATCATGTGGCTCTAAGTCCCACCCCTGTAGTCATGTGGTTGGGTTTTCTGTTGTGGCTGGCCCTCATTGTGAAACTATCTAGGGATCTTTCAAGAGTCAGGTCATTAGCATAAATCATGGTGTGGTCTGAGAGGTGCACTATAAATAACAGACACTAACCCTAACTTTTCCTCCCAGGAACCGGGGATGAAGGCCAAGAAAATTCCTTATTATACGATATCGTGGTTCTGCCATATTCTAGTTCTATACAGACCATCCCTGATTGGTTTGAGAGGGGGGCTACAGAATGGTGTAAGCACCAAAGGTCAGGGATCATCGGGAGCCACTTCAGAGGCTGCCCACTGCACCTAATACAAACAAAATAAAAATATGCATATATTCCTACAAAATATTATTGGAATTATTAAAGTACCTTCACATAGCAGGCAATCAACAAATAATTGAACTATAGCAAGTAAAAATGTAATTTTTTTCTTTTGGAAAAATGAATTATGTTTAACTTTAAGTCATATCAATCACAGTTCACAGATAATAGTATTTAAGAAAGAACTAATGGAAATATGAATTTGTATTGATGGGGTAAATTTTTAAAAATAATATTACATTAAATATAAATTAAGAAAAGACATTTTTAGTAAGATAGTTTTGTAATCTATCCTAAGATAAATGAGGGATGAACAAAGGTCAAATAAAGAAAACCAGGATCTTTTATTGGCACTCATTTTTAGATCAATATGTCTGAGTTAAGGGACTTTCTTCTGCTTATTGCAATCAATTTTCTTTCCTTTCTAATATGACATAAAAATTAATTTTAAGCATAATCTTTCCACTAAATTACACAGTAAAAGGATTTAAGGAAAGTGTAAGAACAACCAGAATTAATCTTTAACCAAAGTTAAAATAGCAACTTGGTTATATGGCTCAATAATTAATGAATACAGTATATTTGAATAAATGTGTTATCTTTATTTTTTTAATCATAGATTTAAACCAAATGACTTTGGATGCTATCATACTTAGAAAACTTAACTAGGTATGTTCTATTTGAAGATTAAGTAACAGATTTAATTTATTTTATTCCCAAACCATATATTTTTTGATCTTCTGAACTGAATCTTTTCCTCATTGAAGTTGCATGGTATAACTTTTGTTTCATTCTGTTGACTCTTCTTTTGATAAGTGACCTTTGAAAATGACATAAAGGACCAAAAGGAAGTATGCTCTTTTATGGGAGTTATTTCTTATCTTCATCCTGTTGGTAAATTTTAGCAGAATTATTATAAAGTCAAAACAACCCATTCTTTGCCTTTTTTCCTTTGTACAATATAGCAAAATACACAATGCAGTAAAAATCTCTCAAGAAATACAACTTTGGGATTTAGAGTTGCCCTTTGAGGGAGTTATTTAAAGACACAAACTAGCTTATTTTTAAATCATCTTGGACTGAATCTCAGCAATTGTCTGACAGGATAGATGAAACATGCATAGAGGACATTCGAAGGCGGGTAGGGTTTATAAGAATTATTTTATTTATATCCATGAGAAGACAAAGATCAAGGGTATTTGAAAATAAATCAAGCCAGCAGTGAAAGAACCAGACAATTATGACTTGATGACAAAAGAGGCAATTTCTTGCTTGGATATTCAGATAACAGATTACAAGTTCCCAAGAAAACAGGATTCATGTATCAAAGCTTCTCAATTTAACTGTAGGCATTAAGCTGTTCAGATTTAGTAGATTCTGAGATTCATCTCTCCAAGACTGCTTTGCTAGAAAGATAAAGAAATTCTAGTCTGGTCTAAGAATTTAAAAATTTCTAGAAAATCTCTATCTTTCATCAGTTTTCATGCTGATGAAACCTAGGAGTCTGCCCAGCAGATAGATCAGTCCACAGTGCATGATAGCATAAATTGCAGTAGCATTAATGAGAAATAAAGTTGAGCCCAAAAGCTACTTTAAAAGGCATCCCATCTCCGGGTAAAAGAGCTATTTTCAGAACAGCGGATTAAATGATGGTATCTGGGCCAGGACTCAGACCATTTAAAAAAAATCACCAGCAGCAACTATTTTTTGATCACTTACTTTATATGAAGTTCTGTTTCACTTAATGAAGAAATAAAGAGACACTATTTTAAATTTTAAGAAATCAAAGACACTATTTTACTTTCAAGGTGTTTAAACAGAGTGCAGAAGGACAATTCATGAGTAAAAATAATTAAATGTGAAGTGAACATTACTGGAAATTTCCCTGAGCTATGTAAAGTTGATGTTTGAGTAAGCCTATAGACACAGGGCTCTCTGGAGTAAGAGAAGAGAGTTCCCTGAATAAGCAGGGGAGAAGGATGGTGAATATACCAGCTCCACTGGAAGAGTGGAAATCTGAAGGTGAGTAGAACCAGGAACCATAAATGGTAGATTTGGGGACAGAAGTGAAAAGTGAAGGAATTTAGTTCTTTTTACTTTAGATAATAAGAAGTTTTCAAAGATGAGTCTTCCAGAAGGATTAAGTGGGTGACCTTCAGAATGGGCCGTAGATAGAGAAATGGATGGGCAGAGAGCAGGAGACCACTGGAATAATTTGAGATTAGAAGGATGTGAACTTTTACAGTGGCAATCATAGAATGAATCATATGAAATTATTGATAGTTGACTCTTTTGGAGCTACATAAATAGAAATTTCCTATGGTTCAATAAAGTAAAGAATTGGTGGAATTCAACATTTGAACAAAATATGTGAAGGAGACTGGAAGAAAGATGCCACCCCAAACAGAAATAAGAAACCTAGGGGAAGAGGGGCTCCTGGGTGGCTCAGTTAGTTAGATGAGGTCATGATCCCAGGGTCCTGGGATTGAGCCCCTCCTCAGGCTCCCTGCTCTGTCTGCTTGTCCCTCTCCTTCTGCCCCTGACCCCCACTCATGCTCTCTCTCTCTCTCTCTCAAATAAATAAAAAGTCTTAGGAAGAAAGAAAGAAAGAAAGAAAGAAAGAAAGAAAGAAACTTAGGGAAAGAAACCCAATGGTATGCTCCCCTCCCCCAAATGGTCAGGTTGAAAAGTCCAATTTTAAATATATTGCATTTGAGGGGACAAGAGGGAAATGTCCATTGGTAGTTGAAGATGCAGAACTGGATGGAACTCAGGGTAAAATCAAGGATAAAAGTGTGGTTTTGGAAATCCACCTTACAGGCCAGGAGAATGAATAGGGCCTTTAAGGAAGGAAGGTTGGATGACAAAAAAATCATTCAAAGACCCATTTTTTAAAAAAGATTTTATTTATTTGACAGAGAGAGACACAGTGAGAGAGGGAACACAAACAGAGGGAGTGGGAGAGGGAGAAGCAGGCTTCCTGCCAAGCTGGGAGCCCAATGCGGGGCTTGATCCCAGGACTCTGGGATCATGACTGGAGGTGAAGGAAGACGCTTAATGACTGAGCCACCCAGGTGCCCCTCAAAGACCCATTTTTAAAAGTAAGGGGCAATTAGAGAAGGAGGAATCAGAAATCAAAGGGGAAATGGTTTAGTAGGGTTCCCCCATCATGTGAAGTGAGTACCAGTCATTGGCTTTGAACTTAGAAGGTGATTCATAATTTGGAGGGAAGCCAGCTCAGTAGTGGAATGGGGATGAAGGCAGACTGTTTAGGAAAAGGGAGGCCCTGGATAAGGGTGGCTGTAGCTTTCTATGAAGAAGAAGACAGGCCCACCCTTTAAGTTGGGTAGTTAATAGACGCAAAATTCAACTGTGTTCTATGACCTCAACCCCTAAGGAAGGGTAAGCAGTGATCTCCTACAGTTCTGTGCATGTTTGGGCTTCTCCATGGCACTCAAAATCATTCCCCTTAGAGCACTCCAGGATATAAATAGATGAAACTGTCTGGAAGAAGTTCCAGTTTACAGTTAAGAACGAGTGCCATGTTTGCTGGATTGGTGTTGATTGTGTTTTTGTGAACTCCTGCCTGGGCCTCAGCCTCAGGCCTGGAGCGTTCAAGTCCAGGTGCAGGGAGCCTGCGGGGGCAGTTTGGATGGGGCAAGACTGCCAGGGCCCTGGGATCAGGAGTCGAGATAAACTTGACAGAAGCTGGCACACACAGCTGCTGCCTGGAAAGAGCTCCTTCCTGTTCTCAGTTTTTGTTTAACTCAAACAGTTGAACCCAAGTCTAATGGCAACCGTCATGACTCAGTAAATGAGCTGATCCACTCCCATTTGTATTATTTCTTGGTGAGACATTCTTGCTGTTTCAGTTCTGTGGTTATTCTATACATTCCTACCTTATATATATTTTTTTATTGTTTGAGTTGCTGAAAACTGTTTCAAGAACTTCAGTAGCACCACGTGGAAATCGCAAAGAAAGGTTATCACAACCTGGACGCTATGAAGATAATAGGGAAGATAATAGGGAAATTAACTAGATCCCATTCACACTGCCATGTCCAACTGTACACTGAATCCTGACTTCAGTCACTAGAATATTTTTATTATGCTAAAGAAAATTTTCCTAAATCTTTTTTTCCTCCAACTTTGGTATGATTATGTCTGTAACTTTAGTACTAAACTTTTCATTTAGATTCAAAATGACTTTAGTATTACATAAACATAGTATAGTGTTAACAGACATTTTCTTATAATAGACAACCTACAGAAATAAGACAATATAGACTTTCACTCTTTTATGCATAAATACCCACTGTGAGGCTTACAAATTCAAAGACTCTACTCTCTGTCTCCTGAGCCCGACTCTGATCCCTACTGTCAGGGAGATGTCTAAGAACAAGTGTGGACCAGAGCAGGCAGGAGTGGATGGGAGACAGAAGGGCATTCGGCTAGGTGCTTATATTAATTGCATTTTCTAATATAGGCTTATTTAATTTTCTTAACTTTAGGGATGGATGTTGAAAGTGAAGTGTGAAGGAGATAGATTTAAAATTTTCTTTTTCTTGGGGTGCCTGGGTGGCTCAGTGGGTTAAAGCCTCTGCCTTCGGCTCAGGTCATGTTCTCAGGGTCCTGGGATCGAGCCCCACATCGGGTTCTCTGCTCAGTGGGGAGCCTGCTTCCTCCTCTCTCTCTCTCTGCCTGCCTCTCTGCTTACTTGTGATCTCTGTCAAATAAATAAATAAAATCTTTAAAAAAAATAAAAATAAAATTTTCTTTTTCTTTCTTTCTTTCTTTTTTTTTTAAGTAGGTTTCACGCCCAGTGGGGAGCCCAGTGCAGGGCTTGAACTCACGACCCTGAGATAGAGACCTGAGCTGAGATCAAGAGTCAGACGCTTAATTGTCTAAGACACCAGGCGCCCCTAACATTTTCTTAACATGAAAGAGGTAAGAATAGGATATGGCATTTTACCATGAGTAACATCATTAGAATTTACTATTGTGAAGAGAAATTGTGCAGGGTTCAGATATGGGTAAAACAATAGCCTTTAGGTTTTGAAAAGTTTATAATCCAAGGACCTAGTGAGGGCTCACCAGGATAAACAAAAGTCAATGAAATCTGTGTCATGATAGGAAGAATACAATTTAAAGTACACTAACAGCAAAGGAACACAGTTCCTTCTACATTTCATGGGGGGGAATGTGTGGGTCACTAAACTTAATGGTACTCTTCAACTCACAAAATCTACTGGGTGCCCACTGCATGCCAGCTGCTGTTCTAGGCACTGGAAATACAATAGCAGAAAGTCCTTGACCTTGTAGAATATACATATATGCTTCTGTGTGTTAGGCACTGGGAACACAGAGAGGAATGTTTCTCCGTCTTAACCATCACTCTCCCAGCGGAAGAGAGATGTACAAACGCTCAAGTAAGTACAAAAATACAAGGTACTCAGTGGAGAAACTCTTACTCAGATAAGTCACTGGTGGGGTGACATTTATTTAAGAGTATTACAGGAAAACTGTTGTCTTCAGTAAAGCTGCTGAAAACTGCTCAGCTAAAATTCTGGATGCTCAGAAAATAGATATGATACAGGACATTAAATTGAACTTCTGTTGCTATTTCAGTTTTGAGATTGGCAAAGCCAAGAGTAGCCAGTGGCAAGTACCCCAATGGCATAAAGAAGTTGTTAGAACATCTAGGCAGGACTTCTGTTTTATGATTCCCAACAGGACTCTTGGTTCAACCACTCTGAATCAATTCATTCTTTTCTTTCTTTGTTCTGTGCTTGAAGATGCCCTCTAGGAAGAGGAAATAGAGAACTCAGTTTTATGGACCCTGCTTGATTACTGCTAGATTTTCCAGTCTTTGGTACCCATACTGAGTAAAAGGTGTCTTTTAACAATAATGCTGTAACAAAGACAAGTTTTGTTGGCTGTGTTGGATACAAGCGAAGTGCTAATTACTGTCAGAAGAGAGGCTGATAAATTCCACCACCAGCCATTCTTCATTACCAATGCATATTCTTTGGGCCACGTAACCATCACCAATTTCATTAGCTAGACATAAACATCTCCCGAGTTTTATCAGCATGTATCAAAGAAAAAGACCCAAGCATCATAAAATTCTTGCTCCGACCTTTTCTTCAGTGTACTTCAAACAATTCCTCTCAACAGTGTTTGATCTCTTCTTTTGGTAAAGAGCCACACACCAAGTAAAAATACAGCTATTCTAATTTTACAAAAGCCATGTGTAGCTATTACTTGGTCCTTACTATCATTTTTAGTAAACAAAACATAGTCTTGGTTACAAGAAACAGCTGCCCCCTGAAAAGAAGGAGCGTGGTGCTGCTTTCTGCTCTTGGCATCAGATCAAGACTTCCGTTCTTTCCCCCAAGCTTTTCCCATTGGATTAAAAGACAATGATGGAAACCATTGCAGAAGAAATAATTATTTCTTCCATTACTCTTTTCTTGGTGTCCTGGTAGAAACAGAAACTTCATTTGTTCAGTGTTCCATTAGTTTTTCTTCTCTTTAAAAGAGAAAATGTTTGGGACTTAAATATGAGCTCTCTTGGTCTTTATGTTGAATGGGCAAACATGGTGGTTAGGCCAAACTTGTGGGGTTCAGCACATAGCAACACAGTGCACCAATCTATACAGTAGTCATTGTTTTCTTTACCCCCACTGCATGCGCCATTGAGAATGTTACTGATAGAAGTAGTCATAAGATACTATGCTGGACATTGAAAGATTTGCCAGAAATGTAAAATAATGCCAATTTTCTCATTCCTTTCTTTGTTTGTTTGTTTTAGAGAATGCAGTTATTTCTCATAGGAATACATTTGCTTATGTTAGCATTTAATGGGATTATTGCAGTTGGATAAATAAATTAATGAATTAACAAGTTAATAAATACACCCTTGGAAAATTTCTCCAATTTCTAATACATCAAATATAAAAAAGATATAATCTACATAGACAAAAGTTCTTTGATGTCCTGAGTAAAATACTAAGAATATTTTCAAGAGCATGAAGGAGCTATGGGGCCAAAAAGCACAGAATTGTTTTTCTACATTATAATGCAAGAATAAGCAGGAAAGAATTTTTTTTTAAGTGGCAAAAATCAGGAAGAATCATCATTGAGTGATATGTCAAGATTGTGTAAATGACTGAAACATTGGTTAGAATGTCATTTTGGCTTTTGTATTGGGAGTTCCTGACCTCTCGCTCAGGCATTTTCAGATAATAGAGATATTAGTGTGTAATTCAGGAAAATAATTAAGGTGAGACAGGATGTTGGAGGGCTTGAGTTTGAATCCTCCCTCACCATAGCTCAGTCATAGAATCACTGGGCACATTATTTTATTTTTTCTTGTCTCAGTTCATCTGCAAAATGGGAATGAAAGTACTGTGTAATTTAACTGCTTAGATGAATGGTTATATGGATTGAATGAGATAAGAGATATAAGGCCATTAGAAGTGTGACAGCGTCATAGTAACCATTCGTTAAATATTACCCATTATTTTGCTTCTTCCTATCCTGCACCCCTTCTGGCTTATCCTGTTCCTCTGCAGGCTTTCAGTATCTAATATTTTAGTTGATCGCTTAATTGACAAAAGTGATTCTGCCCCCCCCTTTTTTCCTGCTGAAACATTTCTTCTCCCATCTACTCCAACTAGGCATATAAATACAGTGTAGGAAGTTTTTGGATGTCCATAACTAACACTTCAGACAAACAAAGCTGGGGATTTCCAACATTCTGATAAAACACCGCCATGTCAGCTATGCCAAGAGAAGCAGCATCCAAACCAATTTAGTAAGCAGAGAGACCATGCTTAATACTTAAATCCTTATTTTTGTTTCATGTTCATAAATCTTTATAAGTAGGTTAGGACCTTGAGCCATTTTTCTTGGGTTAGGGAGTTTTGGTGGGAAACAATCCAGAACTTATAATGCCAGAAGAGAACAATTCTTCAACAATGGCAATGATAGAAAGATTAACGTAGCAAACACGGATTTTGTAATGAAGGTTTTTTCATTTCAGGATTGATGTAAAACTGGGTGGCTGTGTTTGCCATTTCGCTGTCTTTTTTGTCAGTGTCCTTTTTACTCCTTTTGTGCCTCCTCTCCCAGTGTCCTGATGTTGGCCTCATCCAATGTCTTGAATGTAAGAAAAGAACATTTCACCTTACTTTACCCCAGAGGAGTTGTATCAGGAGAGAAAATAATCAGATGAAGGATCTTTATATAATTGACCTTTTGACATCTGTCTTTCAATTTGTCTTGGTTCATAGAATTTGCCCACAACTAACCTCTCATGCATAGAAACCTGCTCCTTCACAAGAATGAAGGAAGATTATTTTGTGCATTATGGGGAGAACAGGTCTGGCTTCAGAGATTCATGGTAAGATCTGCAGCAGTTCATTCCATAAATAGGTTGCATTTGTACTTATTCAATCCCATCAAGACAAAAGGAATCCCTAATAATTCAAGCCAGCTGCACAGATATTGTCAACTAAATATAGAAATGTAGATGAAGACAGACACATATAATTTATGCTATTAATATATTAGCAAAATGAACCTATATAAATATATATATTTATATAAGCATTTATTTATATATTATTTATTATTATTATTTATTATATATATAAATATTATATATTATATAAAAAATTTATATATTATATATTATTATTATTAATTATATATGCTTATATAAATATATATATTTATATATTTATATTAAATAAACATATATATATGCTTATTTGTTTATTTTGGAGAGAGAGAAGTGGGGGAGGAGCAGAGGGTGAGAATTTTCAAGCAGACCTCCCACTGAGCACTGAGTCTATGTGGGCTTGATCCCACCCACAAGATTATGACCTGAAGGAAAACCAAGAGTCAGATGCTTAACCAACTGAGCCACCCAGGTGCCCCAAGGCCAGATACATCTTAAAAAGTGTTGTGTGCCCCAATCCATCATTCTCTAAAGTGAACACTTTCCTAGCCCTAAGACCTCTCCCAGATTTCTGGGCAGAAAAATAAGACTGTATTACAACATCATCTCCAATGATACTATTAAATTTGCATACTGGAGGGTCTGCTTTCTCACCTCAGATTTAACAATAGTTTAGATAGCTCTCCTGCTGTCTAGTTGTTGAAAGAATGAGACCAAAATGTATGAGATTTATTATATAACCTTTTTTCTAAGGATCCTAAAAATATTTTATTATTGATTGATTATTCCACAGAAGTATGGCTTTTAAAATTCCTTTTGGTTAAACTTTATTCCTTACTTTTATCTTTTATTTCCCAATTTTTAATTCACATCCCTCAACTGTTTCTTATTCCATTTTTTGGTGCATTTCTTTTGCTTTGTTCACCTCTCTGCCCTGTCTTCATATTCATTTTTTTACTCCTCCTAATTCTGTTATCTATTTTTATCCCCTAAACATAGGCCGAATTTTTTCTTTCTTTCTTTTTTCTTTCTTTTCTTCTGATCTGTCCATTAGGAAAGTATTTAGTGCTAATTGCCTTAGATACAGAATTGCATTATAAAGGCAACTTAAAATGTTTTCCTCTAATTAAGAAAGAGAGAGGCATAGTTTAAGATTGAGAAAAATAATTAGAAATAGCTTCATTTGAGTGTTGATGGAAGAACATTTCCTTCACAAGATGAATAAAGGTGACTTAAATTTTCTAACATTTTTCAATAGTATAAATATTTGAATGCTGACCTTTATTTCATATTTGAGATGTTAATAAGCAAATAATCAAAACTTAGTCATAAAGAATGTATATTTTTAGTAACTAATGAGTATTCAATAAATGTTTGAACTGAACTGAATTGTTTGTTGAAGTAAGAAAAGAAATTCCGCATGGACAGTCCTCAAGTATATCAGAGCTTTAGTTCAAGGTTCAAGTGTAGACACTTAACCTCAAACGGAAGGATTAATGGTCCTCATTGCACAAACAAATAAGCTAGGAATGCCCAACTATTTCTTTAAGTACTTGCCTTAAAAACCTAGAAGGACATGACCTCAAAGGCTCTACAGAAGTTTTCTTATTTGGTTATTGTTTATATGCTGCATCAAATGAATTAAAGAACATTTTCTTGGTTGTGACTCTTTGGTTCCAAAATATCAAAATGTTTTGTTTAAAGTAATTGAATATATGATTTTATTTCTCAGTTAATATAAAGCTCTCTGAAGTGATTTTAGTCCTTTTTTTTTTTTTTTTTAAATTTCCCTGGTCTCAGGACATTTTTTCTCTAGGATTCAGTTGTAGCAAGTTTTTTGTCACTAAAAAGGGCAGAGATAAAAGTTTTTCTGTAAAAACAGCAACATTATTGTTTGGTATGTATGCCTGGTATCAGAAAGTGTTCAATCAGAGAAGCAGAACCAGTAGGAGGTATACATTAAGATATTTGTTGTAAAAAAATGGCTTCTATAATTGTGGGGGCTGTTTAGGCAGGTCACATATCCAAAGACCGGACAGTAGGGACAGGCAGTCTAGAACTCTGGTGCTGAAGCTATTTCCACAGTTGAAATTTCTTTCTTATGTAAGCATCAGCTCTACTCTTAAAGACTTTGAATTGATGAATTGGGCACACCCATATTATTTGGGACTAGCTCCCTTACTCAAAGTCGGCTGATTATGAACTTGAATCACATCTACAAAATGCCTTCACAGCAACAACTAGATTAATGTTTGATTGAATAATTGGGGATTGTAGCCTAGCCAAGTGGACAGGTTAAAAGACCATCACACCTAGAAACATATCAGTTTACTTTTAATGACCTCCTCCTTTATTTATTGCCGTTTATTGCTTTTTTCTGTCCTTTTGAATTTCTATAGTTCCATTTTGTGCTGATTCAAAGTATGATTTTTTTTTTTCAGAAAGGCTTGTCTTTCCCAAATAAGAACAGTTGCTGAGAGCCAGCTCACTCTGCTCATAATACTGTATCCCAGCTGGGTAGAATGGTTATTAACTTGGAATACATCATTAAGTCTACTGAAGCTTTATGTTCCATTAGGTACTTTTCCAGTAGAACTAAATGTAGAGCCATTTCCTTCTCAAGATGTATAAATTAAGAAAAGCAAAGTGGGTGTAAAGATATACCTAAGCTTAATAAATAAATAACATTTCTCGTGTTTCTGTAAAGGTTCTTATGCATATATTTGAAGAGTAATTGTTGCAGGATTTCAGGGTTCTTGTCTCACAAAGAATGAATCTGGAAGAATGAATCTGGCAGACACAAAAGGGTGAAGTGAAGTGAAAGTTTATTAAGTAAAGATGAGAACCAAAAAGAAAGAAAAAAAATAATTGAAAGCTCACTAGAGGGAGGAGGTCCCCAATGCTTTGCCTGAGTTGCCACTGAGGGTTTTTATGGTCAGTCTTTTATAAGAAACTGACCAGGAAACTTGGTAAATTTCTTGTCAGTATCATGGTGGATTTGTGATGATCATGTCATATTTAGAACAAACATGTGGACTTGTAACTATCATGAGAACAAACAGGGTTTTCTTGTAATTATCATGTCTATTTCTCAACAAGTGGGATTTCTGTGAGCCTGGTTCCTGGCCCCCTGAGGAGCCTAGTCACAGCCTAGTCACATCGCCCTCTACATGTCCCTCCCTACCTCCCCTTACCTGTCCCTTACTCATAATGAAGAAAGACTTTGCAACCATTTTATGTTTCTAGGAAGCATCTGGATCTTATATTAGAAGTGGCCATCTAAAATCAACTTTTATGGAATATTTACAATGTATAGAAGTAGGCTCAAGACATTTGGGGTTTTCCAGCCTAACTGGAAAGACAGATCATATTCATTTGAAAGATAAATAAGGAATTTAAAGAAGCCAAAAGAAAGTCCAATACAGATTTCCTGTGTCAATATGAGGTTATATTTTTAATGTGGTAAGATTTGAATACTGTAACACTGATACAAACAGAGGATATTTATTTGTTCTCATCTATGAAATATGTCATCTTAATAATCTTGGAAGGTATTTGTAAGAAGCATTATTGTATCTATTAGTGGTGAGAATCATCCAAGGGCAGAAGGTCAAAATAGTCTCCCATGATCGATATCGGCTAATCAGTGCAAAAATCTCCACCAATAGCGTTTGTACCATAGTTCAGTAGATATCTGTGTGTCTCAGGGATTTTCTTAGAAATTCAAGACATTCTTACTTAGCAGTTACTCAATGGATTCTACAATCTATTTCAGTTCATGTAAATACTATTTTTATTAAGCAATTACTAATGCCATGTATTTCACAAATTACACTTGGTTCCATCTTTAATTTCTCTCCGTCAATCACTCTCAAACTCACACACACACACACGCTTCTTCCTCCATGTTTTCCATATGCTTTTCTGATATTTCCTGTATTTTCTTCCTTATTTAACATTCTGCTGAAATCTCATTTCCTCTATGAAGTATTTACTATAAAGTCTGTGCACAGCATTGCTGTATTATTTGGGTTTTATATTTGGCATTAATTTTGTTTGGTTTTGTGCTTCATTTATAGAAATATAGTCATGTGTATTCTTTCTCTGATAAATATTTTGGTGATGATGATGATTTGGTATCTACTCCATTAAATTATTACTGTATTTACAAGGAAACTTATTACAGAATTTAAATTACGAGTTTACTAGAATTTTAATTATGTACTGCCTGTGTATGTATTTAAACAGCATTCTCTTCGAACAGAGGCTAGAGTTCCTGTATCCTTGGTATTGTAAGTTATAAAGACACCAATAATGATTAATACCAATTTCTATACCTGGAGAAAATAAGGAACTTTCTGGTGTAATGGAAATACTTGATTTGTTTAAAGTGTGGTTTATATGGATGTACACATTTTGATGACTTTTGTTATCATTTGGATTTTTGCATTTCAATACGTGTAAATTACACCTTAGTAAAAATTCATAAAGATGAAAGAGAGGGATACTGGAAGAATTAAACTGAGAAGGAGGAAAATCTTATCTGAATAGGTATTATTGTTCCCATTGCCATGGGCCAAATTTAGAGAAACACTGGAAAGGAATTTTTAGATTAAAGTGATATGGCTTCTCAGTCTCCCAGCGGGTTTTGTTTTACTGTCAAGGTTGCTTTGCTCTTGTTAACAGCAATAACGAGAGGAACTCTCTGAGTAGAGGAAATATATCAGGGATATGACAGAGGAATGAAAAGTGGGTCCCTTGGTTTTGGTTTTAGATATATGTTTATTTATAAACAATATTTTCCAGACGTATAATACCTAGTTGGCTGCATATAAAATCTAGTAAAATAGACATTTATAATGAGCAAGTATGTTTATAAAATATGATTTTCTTTAGTTTGAAAATATTTTTGTTAACATGCAAAACTAGGGCAGAGAAATGTTTGTCAGGAACATTTATAGCTGGAAGACATCATTTATCTTTATCCCTCTGCCTAAAATACTTTCTTCTCACTTTTCCTTCTGTCAAACTCTTAAACATTCTCAAAGATACAGAAAATATCCCCTTTTCTGTTAAACATTCTCGATTTTCCCTGAGGTGATCACATTTTTGCTCTTCCCAAATTCCCGCATCTCTCTCACAGAGCACATGTCATATTCCTATGGAATTATGTGGGACCACCTTTGCATTTCCAGTTAAACAGCAAATTTTCAAAGGTACACTGAATTTTGTTTACTTCTTGTATTACTATAGGTAATGTGCTCAGGACATAGCAGATGCTTTGTAATACTTCTTGAAGAAATGAATTCTTTAAATTGAAACATACTAAGGATGATTTTTACACTCTCTCCATCAATCAGCATTGACCAAAATAGAATGCCTCAAAATGATGACTTTTTTGTGATAAAGGTTGATATAAAAGGGGAAAACGGATGTTTGGCTCTTAGGTCACATTATAAAAGAGCACTTGGTTGATAATTCAGTTCAAACACATTTATTTCTCTTGGTAAAAATACACCCTCTAAAAACATGTCATCTTATTTCCTTGCTATTTTCTTCCTTCAACTCTGTGCTCAATCACCAGACTGAATTCAGCAAGCTCCCATTTCTTTTTGTGCTTGGCATGCTCTTCTCTGCTTAGGAAACTCCCACTTTCAAGACTAAGCTCAAGGGGTGCCTGGGTGGCTCAGTGGGTTGAGCCTCTGCCTTCAGCTTGGGCCCTGATCTCAGGATCCTGGGATTGAGCCCCACATTGGGCTCTCTGCTCAGCGGGGAGCCTGCTTCCCCCCCTCTCTCTCTGTCTGCCTCTCTGCCTGCTTATGATCTCTGTCTGTCAAATAAATAAATAAATAAAATATTTTAAAAAAAGACTAAGCTCAAATGTCATCGTCTTCATCTTTTTTTTTTTTTTTAAATAAATCCTTACTAGTTTCCCCTAGCATACTTATTTGCATTTCCCTCTAATATCCAGCAGTACTGGGGTGTATTTTAAAAAAATTTTTTTGAAGATTTTAGTTATTTTAGTTATTTATTTGAGAGAGGGAGAGGGCAGGAGCAGGGGGAGGGGCAGAAGGAGAGGTAGAAGCAGACTCCCTGTTGATCAGAGAGACTGAGGCAGGGCTCTATCCTTTTGACGCCAAAGGCAGATGCTTAATGGACTGAGTCACCCAGGTGCCCCTGGGATGTATTTCTGTTAAAGCCTTCTCCTTTGTGTTTATTTAATTATTGGTTACTATTATCAGAGGGTGAGTATCTAAAACCTATTTATTAAGCTCAAAACCTATTTGTTAAGATTTGAAGAAAGGAGTCAATCCATCCATTTCTACTGTCAGTGTGCAAACAAAATAATCAGGAGGTAAAATTTGTGGCAAGGTGAATTCCCTCTCAATCTATCTGAGCTTTAAAAAAAAGCGAAAGATAAAACTTGAATGTAATTATCTAAACTAATCCTGATTCCTCTTTGGATTACAAGACCTTGTCCAATTTATTATTGTATCCTCAGGGCCCAGCACAGTGCTTGACACATAGCACTGATCAATAAATCATTTTTGAATTAATAAATAGATATATGGGGATTATATCTGAGATTCTGAAGGTTCACTTGTTTCATGATCTTTTTTAACACGTTCTCATGATATACAAATGGGTGTAATATCTATGCGACTCCCAGCTCTACTCCTGGCCTGAAATTTTTGTAAGGGCAGAGCTATACTTAGCTAATGCATTGGCTCTCCACCACTTACAGATATTAACTAACTATATTTTGAATATAGTTGCCATTTAGGATGCTGCCATCCTAGGCATTTACAGAATAGGGTTTTTGCTTTGATATAAAAGAAAAAAATTCTTATTTACATCTTTCATTCTAGTTATCTAAATTATCTTTCTAATAATGACTGAATTACTTTGAGTGCATTACATGGTTAATATGTCATATTGAGACAGGGCTAGCAATACTTTCAATCAATTATCTTGATACTCATTTAATGAAATAAAGCATAATATTTATCCATGTTATTATCTGTTGTCATGAACATAACTACCTTCAGGTGGAATAAAGTCATGTTCCCATGTTCTAAAAGAAAACACACTATTCTAGATCAGCATTTTTCAGTACAGCTTTCTGTGATGATGGAAATGTTCTATGGTGGAACTGTCTTTTATGATTGCCAGTAGTCACACTTGACTACTGAGCACTCGACATGCTGCTAGAGTGACAGAGAATGAAGTATTTCACTTTACTGACTCTTATTAATTAAAATTTAAGCAGCCACATGGGATTAGTGGCTACCATATTGGACGAAGCAGCTCTAGATAGCCTATTATTAAGGAAAACACCTAGTGCATTCTGTAAACATTAGTCTGTGCATCCACTAGAGGGTGTGATAGCAAAATCCAGGCAACTATATTTGCACAAACAGATAATTCCTCAGATAGTACCCTCCTCCCTTTTATTGTCAAGAATAAAGGATTCAGAAAAAATGAAAATTGTAATCAAGACATAAAATGGGATTTTTTTTTCACTTAATCGGACAAAAGATGGTTGGACCAATTGCAGGAAATATTACAGGGTTTCTTCTTAAAAAGTGAGTGCCTTCAAATATTTCTAGTATGTAATTTGCTTTAAAGTGATCAAAGACCTTTAAAAATAAAAAGTTACCATTCATGGAAATACGATGAGGCTATAGAGTGCTAGCTTTAAAGAACTCTTCTTTGGGGTACTGAATTTGCATCAAGTCTGCCTATTATTTATCATTTGTCAGCTGTGATTGTTCAAGGTGACACACAAAAGTGATAGGACCTAAAAAAAAAACCATTTCCTACTTTCAGGCTTTTGTGTATTTCATCTCTTTCATTTCATAAAGATTCAAGATGTGAAAACACCAAGGACTCCAAAAACAGTTACCTAGTTTCTTATTAAAACTCTTAGCAAACAACGAGGATGAAGTGATCAAGACCTTGGTCCTGGTGCCTAGATTAGCCAGTCAGTTTAGAAGAGGAAAATAAAAACCAAGAACTCTGTCCTGAAAAAAAAAAAAAAAAGGAAAAAAAAAACCCCAAACCTCTGTCCTGTAAATGGACTATTGACTAGGATCATAAAGGAAGTGAGTGTGGAGAGGATTTAGGGAAATTATTCTCACTTTTGGGAAAAAGTGGCCCACAGAATTGAAGACACGACTTTCCCACATGAAAAATAGTGCTGTTATGGGTGACACAGTTCTCGTGGGAAAGCAAGTTGTGTAGATGTCAACTGACATCAAGACAAAGATGTTCAGTTAATCTTTATCACAAACTATGCATTTAATATTTTCAATCCTTACCAGTGACTTTTGAATGCAGGTCATTTAGAACAGTTTGGCTGATCGTGATGTTCCACGTGTTGGTGGACCAACACGGACATAGATTTAATCAGCGTCACAGCACAAGGTATAATAACTTTAATGGCAACAAATAATTTTCTGAGTTTTTAAAGCTTTTTTCCACTCTCTTCCAGTTTCCAGGTTGTTCAGAATAACAGCTTTACACAAATAACTTCCCTGTTTCTTTATCTGTAGAAGGAGGATGGGAGCAGTACTGCACGGGATTCTTAGGACAGTTAGGTGACTTAATACACAAGAAGAGCTCACAACAGTGTCTGGTACATAGTAAGAGCTCACCCAGTTACTATTGTTATTAGATTTCCTTACCCTTTACATTTGGCAACTCTGCAGCCCATTCTCTATTACCCAAGAGTTGCCGAATAAGAAGGTTTTTGACTCCTGCTCCTCTATCCCATCTTCTCCCAATGGTCATCAAGGTCTGTCCTTCAACAGACCACAATTTATACATTTTCTTATATTCAGGAGTTCTCTGCACATTGAGATTTTACTTTTTTTATGCATGGTGATGAAGAATGCCAATAAATAGCCCATATAAAGCAACATCCCTTGTTCCTTTTCCCCTTTGTGCTCAAATCCTTTTATATATTTTCAAATCAGCCCTGCCTGGAATTCAGACAAATTCCCATCTGTCTCTGAGATTGACTTTCATTGCTGGGCTGCAGTGCTATCTTGGTATCTGAGTATTTTATGCTGTTTCCAGCCCTTAAAAAAACTTTAAGCATTAGAAGAATTAAAGTAGAATTGATATAATTAAAAATTAAAATAATTTGATAAACATACAATGGAAAGTAAATCTTCCTTCCATTGCAAATCGAATTTTCTTTCTGAAAGAGATGACTGTCATCAGTTTTTTACTATCCTATTTCTATGGGAATAGATATTCTTTTTTTTAAATATTTTATTTATTTATCAGAGAAGGAGAGAGAGAGAGCACACAAGCAGGCAGAGAGGCAGGCAGAGGCAGAGAGAGAAGCAGGCTCCCTGTCGAGCAGGGAGCCCATGCGGGACTCGATCCCAGGACTCTGGGATCATGAGCCAAGCTAAAGGCAGCGGCTTAACCCACTGAGCCACCCAGGCGTCCCAGGAATAGATATTCTATGCATACATTTATACCTCCATTCTTTTGTATTCAAATGAGAGCATATTACAGGTACTATTTTGTGCCTTAAGTTTTTAAATTCTTGCTTACTTTGTACTTGAATGTACATAATTTAACTTTTATTTTAAGCAATATTGTAAAGGTAAATAGTTGTATAAGAAAATTAGTTTTACTAGGTATAAAACTAAAAAAAAAAAAGTGTCCCCTCTCTTTGTTCTGATTTTCACTGCTCAAAGGCAATAGTTCACAACTCATAGAGCTGCTTCTTTGGTTTTTCCCTCTATATTTGTAAATATAATATTTCTATTGGTTTTCCAGATTCTTCAGATTCAAGTATCAATTAGGTAGTTTTGGAAAGCTTGCTTAGCTGAAAAACATGTTAATTATACTTTCCCACTTGAGTGATAATGTGATGTTTAGAATAATTTTCTGAGTTTTTAAAGCATCGCTTCATTATCTTCTAGTTTCCAAGTTGTTCAGAAGCTGATGGCACTTTGATCTTTGATCTTTCAAATTTGATCACTTTTTTCCCTCTCAGTAATTTTTATAATTATCTCTTTAGACACTAAGTCCTAGAATTTTTCTGATGCTGTATTTTGATGCAGGTCTTCTACTGACTGGGAAACTCAGTGGTCCTTTTCCATCTGGAAACTCATGCCCAGCTCTGGGAAATCATGTCTCCACTTCAGTATTTTTTGTTCTCTGTCTCTCTGGAAGTCTCCTATTTTAATGTCGATTCCTAATTTTCTTATGTAATTTATACTTTTTTTCTTTTTGATTCCCCCCCAGATTTCCTGAAAAATTTCAACTTTTTTTTCCAACTCATTTCAAAAAATTTTCCATTTCTGTTATCTTAGTTTCAAATTCCTTGAGTTCTTTTATCAGACTGCTTCTTTTTAGGATACCATTCTATTTTTAGTTTAGGAAGACTATATATTCTGTGTCTTTGATGATCCTTATTAGAGTTTTGGAAATTTTCTTCTGCTACTTGCATTTTCTCTGTTCTTTTCTGAGTTACTTTTTGACTACTTTGGTCTTTGTCTTTCATGTCAAAAACCTACTGGAACGTGTGCGTGCGTGCGTGTGTGTTTGTGTGTGTGTGTTGGAAGAGGGGCTCTCACTATAGGATGATCTGGTTGGAATATTTTGTTGGAGAAGCTCTCAACAGTTGGGTCTGCATGTCTTCTCTCTTGGTCTGAATGGTTTCCCCTGAAAGGGATTCTCTGTTCTGTCGGGAAAGATGAGTATAAGCATCTGGTGTTTTCTCAGAGTTGATGGAAAAGCTGGTGGGAGATTTTCCTTTTCTTAAGTAGGTTTTTCACCGCAATTTCAGTTTGCAACTTCAATAGCTTGCCAGCAGAGCCTGGTGTCTGGCCTCATGATCCCTCAAACTCAGCCTTTCTGGAAGGCACCCTGGCCTTCTGCCTTGGTGGATGAGGGGCAGTTGCTCTATTGGATGGAATAAAGGACAGGATCTGGGGAGTAAATTGCTACGAATGAGGACGTTTAGCCCATCTTAGTTTTATTCTCAACTTCATCCTTCTTTCAGAGGCCTATGGTCCTTCCAGTTTTGGTGTTTTGTGGGGTTTCTATTGCTCAGGTGGCCTTGCTGCTGACCTTTTTCTCCTGCCACTCAGGCCCTGGCTTCCTCAAGTCTGTGAAGTTAATTACTACTTATTCACCTGCTTTCCAGGTTCCAGAATTTGGCTGTTGCCACATAGTCTCTTCTATTTGTCCTTGGGGATTTATGCTTTAAGAAGTCCCTTTAGCAGTTTCAGGAGAGGGGAGAGGAAACATGTTCAATCTACCATGTTTCTCTCCCACATTTTTCATAATCACTCATCGAACCCTATGCATTAGCTCATCAGGGACTCCTGTCTGGGCTTTAACCATGTGGAGTCTGGGCCTCTGTCATTTTCTTGGCTCCCTACCTACAATTTTCTTTCATCTGGTTCATCTTTTACATGCTCCTTGCTCGGGTGTTGTTTGGAGTTTGCTGCCCCTTTTAGAATGTCTACGAGGACTCTGACATGACTAAAATGCCATTTCATGAGCTCAAACGTGTATCATCCATCTTCTAGATACTTTAGCTTGCTGTCACTAAAAACCAAAAAGACAAAACAGGATTATTAATTGCAGTAACTTAGAGGAAAGATTGTGGCCTCGAAGGCACCTCCCTCCTCTTATGGTATATTCCAGATTGTGGTTATGGTCAGCTGCAATGAGCATCTGTGATTCTGTCATTTAAATTGTGTTTACCTACCACTAAATGTCTCACTGAAACTGAAATTTATTTAAATACTTCACTTAATTTAGCATTTTAGAAATCAGAGCTGCCGAATAAATTATTTTTCAGCAACTCTTTTTCCTGACTTGAATAGAAATGAAACAAATTTATTAATGACTAAGTGTTTTAAAGAAATAAATCAAATTTGGTTAATTGTTTACATTATAAGATACTTTTTTTTAGAGGTTAGGAAATTCATATCAAATCTGAAATGACTCTTTGTAGTTGTGATGACAATTTAATAAACAGTGCATGGATTAAAGGCCTCCCCACCCCCTAATATACTCAAACCATTCTTTGAGCATGGTATATCCAGAAGAGCAGCTTTTACTAAAAATAAGCATTATTTTTTATTGTGTCTGTGTGTTGCTGTACTTGAAATTGCACTTAAACTTTTCTAAAATAAAGATCATCAATGTTTATAGCAAATGTCTCATCATTCAACCTTGCCAGAATAGACACAAACATTATTTACCAATTACCTCACAGTAGCTATTCTGAAAATGCATTTCCTGTACTATACATACCCTCAGTTTTCTCAGCCACAAACATTTCACAATGTGAAGTTAAAGTTTAATCAGCCTTTGTTGATAACGTGCATCGGTGGAGAGTGGGCCAACCTGTTCAACTCGTTTTTAATGACAGACCATTCAGAACAGACGTTCAGCCAGACTTCCCCTGTCTCCCTAAGTGCTGGATGCACGTTGGCACGTTCTTCTTTCTATTCACTAACTGTGTTCTACACGGCACTCGTTTGAACAATAAATCCTTTTAGCAAAGTCTGTGTTATCTGTGACGTTGAGGTTTATCACAAATTTCAAAGTTTACCAAGAAAGTAATCTACTTCTATATCCCTACACAACCTGCCCATTTGGATCTTATATGCTTTCCAGACTTTGATTTCAGCAATTACACTTTAGGAACAAAACAACAACAACAACAACAACAATTTTGCCTGACTGCCATGTATTTCCCTGATATATCACTATTTAATGGACTTGGAATTAGTAGGAAAAAT
This sequence comes from Mellivora capensis, assembly GCA_004024625.1. NCBI lineage: Eukaryota > Metazoa > Chordata > Mammalia > Carnivora > Mustelidae > Mellivora > Mellivora capensis. The sequence goes on from PISX010011746.1 coordinate 44,871, forward strand.
CCTCACTAACAAATGCTGAGAAAACAGCGATGACAATGACAGCCACATAGAGCACATTGCCCCCGAACAAACACACATTAATTTGAAAATCTCGGCTACTGGTTCATCATAAATTGTTTTTTTGTTCTGAATAAATTCCAAAGTGGCTTTTATCAAGATTTTCTAAACATTGGTAATTTTTTCTCATTTTTAAAAATTTTTTAGTTTTTTTTTTTTTTAGAGAAAGAGAGAGTGCTTGTGAGCAGGGGGAGGAAGAGATGGAGAGGAAGCAAGAGAACCTTAGGCAGGCTCCACCCTGAGTGCAGAGCCTGGCGAGGGGCTCGATCTCCTGACCCTGAGCTCATAACCTGAGCAGAAATCAAGAGTCCATGGCTTAACTGACTGAGCCACCCAGACAACCCCTCTCATTATTGATTTTCATACAAGAGTATGTTTAAATTTAAAATGAAATTGGAGAGGAGAAGTGAGTTGGGGGAAATTGGAAGGGGAGACAAACCATGATAGACTGTGGACTCTGAGAAACAAACTGAGGGTTTGGGAGGGGAGGGGAGTAGGGGGTTGGGTGAACCTGGTGGTGGGTATTAAGGAGGGCACGTATTGCATGGAGCACTGGGTATGGTGCATAAACAATGAATCCTGGAACACTGAAAAAAATTAAATTTAATTAAATTTTAAAAAATAAAATGAATTGGCATAATTTACATAATTTTAGAAGGTTCTGTAGAACATGTCAAAACCTCCTCCTTATGATTCTCAGAAAAATGCTGAGATGTCCAAGAGACTTGCTGATGTCAGAGCCTGTGCACATCGGTGACTCAATGAAACAAAATACAGCGTGTACTGAGGATGACTTTCTACCATGTGGTGTAGGTCTCTAAGGGAAACCAACAAAGAACTTCCTCATCAAGGTTCTGCACAATTTAAGACCTAGGCCTAAGAGAAGAGGAAGGTTTCCCTCACCGCTGGGGAACAGCTTGCCCTAGGTTTGTTCTCAAAGGAATAGACAGGGCACGCTTGATTTATTTTTACTAAATGCATCAGTCTGATAAATCACTCTACTTGTTGCTGACAGAGTAATGGGTTATACAAAGCCCAGAAGTCCCCTGGTAAATTCCCTAAGAATTCTCATGGAAAATAAGGACTGGGTGGAAAGTACTTTTCCCTAAAACCCTAGTGTTGTGGGTGCCAGGCTTTGCCCCAACATAATTATTTATAATTAGATATACTACACGTTTATTGTTTTATATCTTTCTTTCTGTTTTTTTTCGTCCAATTTCTTTCTTTCTAGTGGACAAGTAAGGAGTCATCTATTAGTGTTTCTAAGAGCTTTGCCTCACGTTTGGTAGGGGTTTGAAAATATTCTTGTATCTCCATGTTGGAGAGTAAAGGTGCTAAGCTTTCCCATGATACTATAAAATAGAACCATTTTCCATCCACTATAGAAAACTTAAAAAAAATATTCATAGGTTCCAACACTTTCATCAAATTCTCTAAGGAGTATAAGATATCAAAAGGTTAGGAACCACTCTCCTCCACGGAAAGCAGGGGAAAGCTGTACCTTCTTGATACCTTGCTTGGTAAACCCAGCCACTCTGTGTCTCTGAGGACAGATTGTGCTGGGACAGAGTAAAACCCTATTCTATTCCCCCGCTGATTTGTTCCTATTGTTTCACTTGAGGGTCTTGGAATTATCCTGTCTTAATGCTACTCATATCACATATCCAAAATGCCCTATACTGAAAATTTATAAATATGCCTAATCCTGCTTGGAATTTGCCTGAGACTGATTTCCTATCTGGGAGACCTTCTCTAGGTTGTTAGCAGCTTTCTGCTAAGTCCTTATTTTATGAGGCTATCTCTTTGACTCCAGGGAGATCTTGTATATTTGGATGCTTCAATCTGAAACTGAGGCTTGGGATGGGATTGCCTATAGATGAGATACTTTTGCACAGGTGTTTATTCAACAAATACTTGTTGGGCATTTACTATGTGTCAGGCACTGTCCTAGGCCCTAGGGGCATTCAGATGACTAAGACATGAAGTTTACTTTCAGTTTGGGTAGGGGAGTGGGTTATAGATATTATCTAATTTTCACATTCTCATGTAGGGCCGAAGTGAAGTCCATCATATATTGCTGCGAAGTACAGAATCTGACAGAAAGGACAAGAAATAGAAAATTGGAACTTTAAAAAAAATTTTTAAATAAAAAAAAATTTTTAGATAGGAGCAAGAGAGAGTGAAGGAGTGGCAGAGAGAGGGAGAGAAAATCTCAAGCAGGCTCCACACCCAGGGTGGAGTCAGATACAGGGCTCAATCTCACAACCTCTAAATCATGACCTGAGCTGAAATCAGGAGTGGGAGACTTAATTGACCGAGCCACCTAGGTGCCCTGAAAACTTGAACTTTTTAAAAATTCCAGAAATTATTTTATCTATGAGGTCGCAACATGGATAGCATCTCTTAAATCAGAGTCTGAAAATCTTATTTCCCCTTGGGGTAACCACCTTACTAGCAAATTATTGACCTAAACTGAAGTACATGTCCCATTATAGGGGTTGATGTAAATGCTTTCCACTTTTGACAACAGCTTGAACAAAACTCTTCCTCTTCTGAGTCTGCTTGTCATACCTTTTTTAAGCAAGGAGAACCCCAGAGGCCACAATACTCGCATCCTATTGCTTGGTATCCTTCAAAAGTTGGGACCCAAATCGGGCCCACGTAGTATACCCTCCTACCCTTCTCTATACAGAGATAAAAAACTGTTTTCCACTTCTTTAAGCCTTTTCCTTGATGTGTGATTATTTGGGGACCTTAAACATCAGCAACCTTTAAGCCTCCATCACATCATTATGTCCCTCCTTTTGCACTTTTTAAACTTTCTGTATCATGGGCTTTGGAGTGTGTTAATGGTGTCAAGTGTGAGGAATAATATTTATCTCCATACCATTCTTGGGCAAGTAATATTTGCCAGAAATAGTGCAAGAATGTCAGGGCTATGTAGTGAACCAACCGTAGTCCTTATGGCTGTGAAACTTCACTTAGTGGAATAGACATTAGTAAATGGCAGTTGTAATAATCCGTATAAAGGAAACACACACACATACACACACATATTACCATGAGAATGCAAAATTATGTGACCAAATTTAGATTGGGAAATCAGACAAGACTCTTCTGTAGAAATGATGTTTCAGTTTTGGTCTAAAGGATAGGAAGACATCATCTGTCCTGACGAGGTAGTGTAACAAGAAACCTGCCTTTTGATGTGTGTATGGAACATATCTTTCTAAAAAGCCTAATACAAAAGTATTGTTTCTGATGCAGACCTTCTTCAAAATCGTATGAAAGGAAAATTCTTAATCCTTAAAAGTGATTCAAAGTGATGACTTCAATTTAGGTGATAATAAAAGGATTATAATAGTAATCACTCGATTTTTGTTACCAAAATAACTTAATGCCACCTGCTGCTATTATTAACCTCACTGCAGAGGTGAGATGGCATTATGAACTAGGAACACAGCTCTCCATAACACTCATGATGCTCAGTTTAAGACCAGTGTTACTTGTAGTGTTTAGAACCTTTGCAACGTACATGCCCTTGTCTTTGCCAGAAATGCCTTTGCATTGCACTCCATTGATGTAAAGTCTTTATATTTTAGGTATGAAAATAAAATATGACAGGAAAATAAAACATTTCTTATTTTAACATCTGTTTTTTTTGCCCCGTGTGAAAAAATTCACAGCAATCTAAAAGTGAATAACAATGAGGCAATTCTCAGATATCTGAGGTTCTAAGGACAAAGGCACATCACCTGGGGTGGCTTGAGCCGAGTGCTCAAGATTTAGCATTTTGGGGTGCAAGTTAGGAGGCAAATAAGATGATTCTAGCATGCAAGAAAAAAACAGGTGCAATGTGCCTCACAGATAAATTCTCATCCCAAGTTCTGCTCTTTCTTGCTTTTACTCAAAAGCCATTCAATGTCATCACATTCCCATTCTCTAGTTTACTTCTACCCTAAATTTCTGTCTTCTATTTTCTATATTCTCACTGTTTTCAAGCATCTCCCTGGCTTTGATAGCAGATTCCTTTATCTGGATTCTGATATTGTGAATTACTTGACTAGTAAATGTAGTGTTCCTCAGTAATAATGGTGAGACAATATTTGTAGCATAGCACATAATGACCAATGTCTTGAACAGAATAAATTAATTTAATTTGGGAAATTTTAATCCTGTTTTTTTTGCTATTTAGTGGCATTCAGAAAATACACAGGTTTCCCATTAGAACTGTTGAACTAGATATTGTATCCTAAAGGCAACATTAACTTTACTAATTTTTAAAATATTCTAATAGTTAATGGCAATAAACTGTTGTTCTTAGTAACAATAGCTCTGGAATCAGGTAGACCCAGGTTCAAACAAACTTGGTAAGAATCTCTACCTTGTTACTTTATCATGATGACCAAACCATATAGAGTATGTGAAGACTTAGTATTGTGCTAGAACAAGACTGTCACCCATCATTTGGGGGGATTAGGCCAGGGGCACCTAGGTAGCTCAGTCGGTTGAACGTTCAACTCTTGGTTTTTGCTCAGGTTATGATTTTAGGGTTGTGAGACTGAGCCCCATGTAAGTCTGGCTCTGTGCTCAGTGGGTAGTCTGGTTGAGATCTTCTTCTTCTGCACCTATGCCCCCCATAACCCCCTCCCCCCTGCTCTCTATCAAAAATAAAATGAATAAATAAAATCTGTAGGGATTGGGAAATGGGACAAATGGAGACACATATCTGATATGTCTAAGTATTTAAAAGTTATAAATGACACTAACAGTCTGTTAAATAAAAATTTGCTCTACATTTCTGCCTTGAAAAATACATCCTCGTAATGCCAATATTCAAAAATGTGTGTAAATATGTGTTTTTCATATGGCCAAAAATTAGCAAAATATCAGGCAAATGAGTTTTTCATTACATATCTGGAAGTTCTGCTGATGGGCCAATGAGACTTAGATGAACAATAAAGTGACCTATAAAGATTATTAATTATTATTTATTCTACAAAATTTACTTTTGATGCCATTTTAGCAAAATCACTAATTATGTTGTTGTAATCAAGAGTTTCACGTAAATTGTGTGCTATTGTCATTAGTGATCTAAAGAGTAAAAATAAATAAATAAAATATATTTCTAGTTAAAGGATATATATCTATAGAATTTTTTCCAAAAAAACATAGGTTTTCAAAAAAACCAAACTTATCTTTTAAAATTCAAAGTTAAGATACAGATCATAATTAATTAGTATCAAGTGTTCAAATCACAATCATTAAATATAACTAAGCTTTTAAAATGTACTCTTTTGAATATACAAGTACATCTTGTTAAAAATTACAAAAATAAAACTATTTGCTATTCTATTTCTTCAAAAATTTTGTTTATTTATTTGTCAGAGAGAGAGAGCATAAACAGGGGGAGCAGCAGGCTCTCTGCTGAACAAGGAACCCAATGCAGGACTTGATCCCAGGCCCCTGGGATCATGACCTAAGTTGAAGGGCAGACGCTTAACCAATTGAACCACCCAGATGTCCCAGTTTATTTGCTACTCTTAGTTTTCAGTGCATGCAGATGTCAATTCATAGAACAAGTGATGTGCTGGAGCATTGATGTTCAGTAATGCTATGTTGGCAGCTGGCAGTTTAGAAGTATCTAAACTATGAAAATCAGCCAACACTGCAAATTGGGCTCTTTCCCCTCCAGAAAGCCAGCTGTAAATATTTACCAGCATACTATTGAGTATTATGTTTTCCCCCAGAAAATTATTTCAGAACTTTTCAAGGTATTAAGTGAATCAATGCTTCTAAGGGTTGAACATGACCAGGGGAGAACTGCAGATGTGTCAACAGTGGGATTCTTAGTTCTTCCATGAGCATTTCCGTGGAGAGGTAAGGAAGAAAGGCATACTGGTCTGTGTGAAGAGTAAGGGAAAGTAAGTTGCAGTTGTGAGGTATTAAAAAAAAAAAAAATCAAGAGCTGTAGCTCCAGGGGAGGCAGATGGATGAATGGTAAATGGAGGGTCATTAATTCATTTAAGGTGAACTCTTGCTGACAATATATATTCTTTTACATTGATCAGAATCAAGTACTGGGGACATTTTAAAAACAAATGCTTATTGAAATCAAGATGGAACACTACATCAAAAACTAATGAAGCACTGTAGGGTGGCTAACATAATGTAATAAAAAAAAGAAATCAATATCATAAAAATTTCTCATGGGAATAGCTTCCTACAGCATGAAAAAAATTGTGTCACTTTGATCCTGGAAGATTGAGGAGATTGGGACTATGTTCAGAATGGTCATATAAAATTTAACATTGTTTCAACATATGAAGAATAGTTTTATCTTAGTTGAAGTTGCTTAGCCCTTTCATTATACATTTGTGATGATATACATTAAAGAAACGGATTTTGGAACTGGACTGTGTCAAACTGGCAACCAGTGGTGTCTATACAGCTTATAAAACAAAAGTAAAATCTGAGTTAATTCTTATCGGTAATGGAAAATAACTATTAGTTGTAATAATCGACTAAGGATAATTAGTCAATTATAAGTCATAATAAAAACATTATACTAAAGGAAGTCATGAAAATGATGAAGATAATAGTTAATTACGGAGTCTTGCTGTTGGCTGGAACTGTGAAAAATGTGTGTTTTACTTGATTTTCTTTTTGTAACATCATTTCCAAAGCAGGGACTGTTAACTCGTTCCACTTGATAGATGATATCCAGAACTGAAGTGACTTGATAAGGTTCATGGAGAGGGAATTGGAAGACTGGAAATCTTACTGGTTCCAGGTGGTTAAAAAGTAGTTCTGGGCTTTTCTTTTCCAGATCAAGGAATTGGCTGTGATATTTTTTCCCTTGATATAGATCACAAGGTCCTTGAGCCCAGACATGGTTTCTTTTTCTTTTCTTTTTTTTTTTTTTTGAAATCCCTGTCACTTAGCAGCATAGGGTCCATACACAGCATTTGCTTGACAAACGTAAGTTGTGCTGAACAGTTAGTTCAGTGACAGGAACTGCCCGATTTTTTTCCATTATTTTCATATGAAAATACAGGAATTATACTGCATTAAATCTTAGCAGCAAAATCTACATTTGGAAAAATCCGAATGAACTTCTAAGTCTTCAAGAATGTTGCTTTTGTAGCCTACCTGGGAACTTTGCCTAAAACCTGAGTACCAACCTCCTATCATTCCTGCCTAAATGTTCCTGCCTCCTTGCAAAGCTGCATTACTAGAGGCTTATCATCTCAAATGTAATCCCTTGGCAAATGAGATTAAAAAAAAAACCCACAAACTACACATTACCTGAAATCTAAGACAAAAAGGTGATCACTATGAGTTTGAAAGGAAGAACACTACTGATACAATGTCTCTGAGATCACTCATGTATTCATGGCATCTGGGCATCTATGCATATTAACTTCCAATATGATTTCTCCGGCTAAGTGAAGGAAATATATCTGATCCAAAATATTTTCTATGAGTAAAATGACTCTAAGTTAAAAAAAGATATCTTTGGTGAATGAATAGGAAATATAAAGAGAGAAGTCAGTTGGACAGTTTCCATCTGTTCAGTTTAGCTTGGTATTTACTCCTAAAGTCAAAAGGAATTTCAATTATGATTTAGATTGCAATGTGCCCATGTTACAACAGGAAGGAAGACTTGGAGCTTCTCAGATACCAGGAGAGTTCAGGTAGAGCCCATGAAACCAACAAAGGCAGTCTGGGAGTAAGTCAGGGAAATTGGGATGTGTGCAACTTCTTTTAGGAGCCAGGTATGTATTAAGCTCACTAACATAAGATTTTTCATTTCATTTAATAGTATTCTATAGAGCCCATAGGTTTAACTGTTGGGAAACATATGGGTGGTTATTTTGATTGCAAGGATCAGTGAATCTCTCTGGTTATCACAAGGAAGGGTCTAGTAGTTCCTAGAAATTCAAGGGGAAAAAAATCCTTAAAAGACCCTTAGCAACAATTTCTATATCATCTCTTCATTCTACCTTTGACAATGACCTGGCTCCTAGGCTCTGCATTTCCTGGGTCATCTTGTCACTTCCTTCTCAGTTGCCAGATCAAACAAATAATTCTCTACTGTATCCATATTTCTCCATCTATAGCTTCTACTTATTAATAATTCAGCTAATTCATAATCACTCTATGAATTACGATTTTTTTTCCTTCATCATCTTTTGGTTTATCAGCCAGTTACTAAATTCTTCTTGTATTCTCTTTTCAAATCTCCAAGAAGGAACAATCCCATTGACCTAGGTCTTTCTTATTTAGGCTGAGTTTTTTGAACTCGGGTTACTTCATTATCACTGGTAAGCCTATGGATTACTTACCTTTAAGTCATATGCCCAACCCTGCCCCAGTCAGTTAGGACCATGAACGGGTATTAAAGCAATTCAATGAGAAAAAAATAGTCTCTTCAAAAAAAGGTGTTAAGAGAACTGGATATCTACAAAAGAATGACATTGGACCCCTCCTTACCTCACACCATGTAGAAAGATTAACTAAAAATGGACTAAAGACATAAAGGTAAGAGCTGAAACTATACAATTATTAGAAGAAAACATAAGTATATAGTCTTTGTAAGCTTGGAGGAGGCAATTATATCTTAGATAATGACACCTGAAGTATAAGCCAAAACAATGTCATCAATATTGAAGTTTTTGGCACGTCAGAAGCTACCATCAAGAAAGTGAAAAGACAACCCACAGAATGGGAGAAAAATCTTGCAAATCAATATCTGATAATGGACTTATATCTAGAATATATAAAGAGCTCAATGAAAAGATGTTCAGTGTTATTAGCTGCCAGAAAAATGCAAACCAAAATCACGATGAGATACTGCTCATATGCACTAGGATGGCTATGACAACAAAAAGGATAGAGAATAATCAGTATTGATCAGTATTGGTGACAATGTAGAGATATTGGAGTCTCAGCCACTGCTGGTGGAAGTTTAATATGATGCAATAATTTTAGAAAACAGTTTGGCAGTTCTACAAAGGGTTAAACATAAAGTTATAACGTGGTGCAGTAATAATCTTTCTAAGTATATACACAAGAGACAATAAAACACATGTCTGCACAAAAACTTATATGTTAGGTGTTCACAGCAGCCTTATTCATAATAGCCAAAAGCTGGAAACAACTGAAATGTCCATCAGCTGATAAATGGAGATCAATACGGGGTGGCATATAATGAAATGAAATATAATGACGTATTTTCATTAATAAAAAGAAATAACATACTGATGGATGTTACAATACAGATGAACCTTAAAAACTTTATGCTAAGTGAAAGAGGCTGGTCACCAAGGACTGTGTATTGTATAATTCCATTTATATGAAACATCCTAAGAAGATATCCAATCTATAGAGACTGAAAGTAGATTAATGGTTGTGTAGGCTTGGGGGACATGTGGAGGAGCATTGAGAGTGACAACGAAGAGTGTGGTGTTTCTTTATGGAGTAAAGAGAGTGTCCCAGATTTGACTGTGGTGATGGTTGCACAATTGTGAAATCGTAACTTCCACTGAACTATACATGTTGAAAGGGTGAATTATATGGTATGTGCATTAGATCTCAATTAAGACTTTTTCTTTTTTAAAGGTTTCATTTATGGGGCACCTGGGTGGCTCAGTGGGTTAAAGCCTCTGCCTTCAGCTCAGGGCATGATCTCAGGGTCCTGGGATCGAGCCCCGCGTCGGGCTCTCTGCTCAGCAGGGAGCCTGCTTCCCTTCCTCTCCCTCTCTGCCTGCCTCTCTGCCTACTTGTGATCTCTGTCTGCCAAATAAATAAATAAAATCTTAAAAAAAAAGATTTCATGTATTTATTTGCGAGAGAGAGAGAGAGAGAGCATGAGCAAGGGGGAAAAGGACAGAAGGAGAGGGAGGTGCAGACTCCCCACTGAGCGTGGAGGTCAACATGGGCCTGATCCCAGGACCTGGGGTCATGACCTGAGCCTAAGGAAGGCAGACACTTAACTGAGGGAGCCACCCAGGAGTCCCCTAAGCTTTTTTTTTTTTTTTTTTTTAAAGTTCTATTCCTCCCTGGTTCCCATCTCAAAGTCACCCAAGCTAGAAACTTGAAAGGGATCTGCAATTCTTTCCTGATTCATCCTTCACTTTCACTTAGTCTGCATTCATTCATTTTCCAAGTCTTTTACAGTCAACCTCCTTAATATCTCTACATCTTTCCTTTTTACCCAGCTTCTCTTCTCATTGCTTGAAGTCAAGTCGTAACCTTTTATTCCCTGGATTGCTGTCTTCTCTTCCCGTCTTTTTCCTTTCTCCCTAATATGGGCCCCCTACATATTACTGCAGTGATGATCTTTTTGCCTGTAGTAACCAATTAGTATGACATCAATGGCTCTTTATAGCTATTGGGATAAGTTTTGTGATCCCTTGGCTTAGCATGCATGGCTCTTTATGAACTGATAATGCCCATCTCTACTTCTCCAAGCTAACCCGTCTCTCCAGTGATCCATATGAAAACACTTGTAACATTTTGAACTTACCATTTGATTCTAAATCTGCATGTCCTAGTACATTTACAAGGTCAGTATATCTTTGTTGAAAAATAGATAAAATACATGAGATTACAGATTTGAATATTACTATGTCCATACATTGAAGCTCACCTTTTATAAGTAATAGCTTCATACCTAGAGTCTTTAGGCTTTAGCCTCCAAAAGAATCAAATCAAGCATCGTTGGGGTTGAGTATTTTTTCCTTTTTAGTGTGTCATCAGGAGACAGGTATGTACTGGTGTGGGGTGTGGGGATGAAAAGGAAAGGGGTTCTTGAGAGAAAGAAGCCAAGCCAGGAGTCACAGTTGTCGTGGATGGAAAAGGGACACTATTTACCAAACAAAAGCTGTGTCCTTTCTGAGCATCGAACAGAGCCAAGTACATTATCAATGCATTGCAAGAAACAAATTATTACTCCTGTTAACTGAATTTGCATTATACTAGGACATTTTTCATTTGCTTAGGGTGGTGCCTTAAAAGATTATTCTAAACTTTTAGGTGTTTCTACTATTGGTAGCACAGATCTTCAGCTTATGTTAATAACCAGGTTATTTGAGCTGTATCTTGAGCTATGTCCAGATTTGCTCTCTGTTTATCGATTTGCTTTGTTCTTTTTGGGTATAATAATGACTAACTCTTGGGGCGCCTGGGTGGCTCAGTGAGTTAAGCCTCTGCCTTCGGCTCAGGTCATGATCTCAGGGTCCTGGGATCAAGTCCTGCATCGGGCTCTCTGCTCAGCAGGGAGCTTGCTTCCTCCTGTCTCTCTCTCTGCCTGCCTCTCTGTCTACTTGTGATCTCTGTCAAATAAATAAATAAAATCTTTAAGAAAAAAAAAATAATGACTAACCCTTGAGTGGCTCTGGGAATGACCTAGTCTGGTTAGGCCATGAAAATTGTTACTGGTTTTTGATACATAGATGTTCAAATGATTGCAATATCAAATGGATAATACTCCAAGCACATTTTTAAACCCCATTTTACCAATCAAATAAGATTGAGCTGCTCCTTGGTTTACCCCAAATTATATTTTCATATCGTCAAAGCACTCAGAAGCAACCACACTGATGATTATATCAGAAGTATCCTTTAAATATTTCCGTGAATCAAAAGTTAGCTTACTGTAAACAAATGATTGTCAGATATTTCTTGCTTTTAACGAGGGGCAGACAGGCACAGAGCTTTAGCGACCCATTCTATTTATTTTGCACAGTTATGTACTTAATCTTTGAAGACATAGAACGCTCTAAGATTCAGAGACATCCTGCAAGAAAATTACCCTTTGTATACACAGAAATGAGATAGAGGAAATTATTTATTAGACAGATGAATAGGAGAACATGTTATTCCCAGCAACTGAATTGCATTTTTCTTCTAATTCTCGGAAATTGAGACAAAAGGTATTCTTTTTGCACTTTGCCCAAAAGGTCAATAAATAAGAATTCTTTTGTAGTAGAGAGGAGATGAATTTCAGAGCCTAGGCCTTCCCGCCCTATTCTTTTCTGCCCTCAGCATTAATACATAACACACTTGAGCACTGGCTTTCTTTCAATGGGAGTGTCTTCACATGTCTAAAGAAAGAATCGCCCTGAGACATCGAGCCTCTATAATTAGGATTGTTAAGTCAACAGCAAACACCGTGTAATCTCTATTTCTATCACATGGGAGTAAGGCTTTTTCAAGAACATTCCCAAATGTTTATGTTATCTTTGTGCTCTCGGCATGAAAATACATACAGGTACACACACACGGACTCTCCTTGTGACACACATCACTTGGGCCCTCACACACCCACACATAATTCTTTGGGTACGAAACAGTATTTCTTAAAGCTATTTTTTCAAAGAGCTGTCTTCCCTGCCTTTCTCTAGAAATCTTGGAAAAGTTTTGAGAAATGGTGGCATCAGCATAAAAACCTTGAACTTTTCAATCCTTCCGGAAAAAGTACACTCTTAAAAAATTATGAGGACTTATTTCATTCCCATCATTCAGAACTACTGAATACATCTGAATATGTTGAATATGAAATCGTGGAAAATGAGTAGGGCATCTACCTGTACTTTAAATTTAAAATTTAAAACATTTTCAATATTATCATTCTTGGACACTTATGCCTTTTAAATTTTTTATCAGATGCAGAAATAATTAGCTTGAGAAAATGCTTTTTATTCTTATTCTCATAGCAGGAAATCAATGGATAAAAAAATAAAATCTTAAAAAAGTAGTCAGTCCAACTTAAAAATAAGGGCTGCTTTAATACTGTGTGAAACTGGTACTTCCAGATTCCAGCTACATAAATGAGTGGCAAAGCAGTGAACCAACTGACAAAAAAAAATGATCTGATTCGGTTCCAACAACAGAAACTTGTCCTACTCACATAATTTTAAATTTACACGGAATTTTCACCCTTTTTTGATTTCATGTTCCTTTTAAAAAGGAGCCTGTAAATATCGGTAATTTTTAACCTCTTTGTTCTCCCTCACAAATGTCATAATTGTGAAATCAGTGCAGTTTTTCTCATATTCCAAAATACTTTTGTCATTATCATCTCTGCGTGCCACGTTCTACATGGAGAGATCAAACTAGCAATGTGTCATGCACCCATTCAGCCTCCCTTCCTCCCTTGGTCTATCTGACGCCATGATACACCATGCACTGCTGTGTGCTGGGGACAAGAACAAATCGGAGACAGTCCTTGCTAGAGGCCTAACATAAACACAGTCCCACATGATGTTTTTACTAGCTGGCCACAGGGCTACAGATAAATGCATCATACAGTGCAGAATCATAAAACATTCTCCTCATTATCATCACATTCAAATTTATTTTTGTTTTCTATTGCTCATGTCACTATCTGACATAGTTTTTATGTAAACATCTCTATTGTTCTTTCCTCCCAATAGAATTTTACTTTGTTGAGAGTAAAATGAAATCTCTCTTTATAACAGCTATAGCCCTAGTGTCTGGAGGAATGCCTGTCACATAGTGGTTTGCCAACCAGTGTTTGTTGAATGAACAAACAAATGAATTCATGAACATAGGAATGAATGAATGAATGAATGAATGAATGAATGCATGCGTGCAGAGGTTTGCCCTCAGGTATGGATGTTTTCACACTGGAGCGGTGAGGCAGGGGAGGTATGTGAGTTCTTTTGTTTTGAATGGCAACCAAGAATTCACCAGGTGGGCAAATGAGAAAATATCCTAGGCAGAGGGAGAAGAAGGTGCGGGTTTCCTGGAACAAGGAGGATCGGCTGGCTGTGCTTGGAAACTGAGAGCCACGTTTAGTTTAGCTAAAGGGTGTATCTGAAGGAAAGGGTGTATCAGAAAATGACTTGGTCATATTATAGTCAGAAAAAAAAAGGAGATTGAACGAAATTAGGGATTTAGGGATAATGTAATGTGTGGAGATGAATATTTCATTAAGTTTATTAAGCACTGGAGATAGAGTTGGTCACAATTGTTATATAATATCTTGTAATATTATTGCTATTTGTTCTTATTCTTTTTTAAAAATTTTATTTTTTTTATTTCATTTTATTTTTATTAACATATAATGTATTATTAGCCCTAGGAATACAGGTCTGTGAATCACCAGGTTTACACACTTCACAGCACTCACCATAGCACATACGCTCCCCAATGTCCATAACCCCACCCCCCCCTCTCCCTGCCCCCTCCTCCCTATTTGTTCTTATTCTATGCTCCTTTTTTTCCCCCTTGTGGTGTAATTTTTTAGGTCCTGTACCAATTCCATCATTGTTAGAGGAAGTTAAATCTTTTATCAGAGAAACTAATGATCCGATAAAAGCTATTGTGGTTTTTTAGAGAGCAGAAACACACTTGTGCATCATTATTTATTTTACCAACATTTACATGCCAGCTCTTGCTCTAGACCAAGAGGCCATAAGCTTTTTCTGTAGAGTTTAGGCTTTACAGAGCACGTATGGTCTCTGTCCTACTTTCCCTACCTTGTCATGGTGGGGTCTAGCTGCCATTCACTTATTGACATAAATAAGTGAATGTGATGGTATCCAATAACCTTTATTATGGACATGGAAATTTGTGTTGTATGCTGTCAGGTGTGGTGTGTCATTCTTCTTCTTTTGATCTTTTTCAACCATCTGAAAATTTAAAACCTTTTCTTAGCTCATAAACCACATAAAAATAGGTGTATGGGGGCACCTGGGTGGCTCAGTCTTTAAGCATCTGCCTTTGGCTCAGGTCATGATCCCAGGGTCCTGGATTGAGCCCTGCATTGGGCTCCCTGCCCCACGGGAAGCCTGCTTCTCCCTCTCCCACTCCCCCCGCTTGTATTCCCTCTCTCGATGTGTCTCTCTTTGTCAAATAAATAAATAAAATCTTAAAACAAACAAACAAGCAAACAGCTGTTGCCAATTTGGCAGTTGGTCCTAGTTTGCCAGTCCCTGGTCTAGATGCTAAGGATACAACCAAAGGAAAAATATCTCTTTTCATACGGAGCTTACATTTTAGTCACAGTAAGCAAGGATGGTTGCGAGTGCTATGAAAAAAATAAACAGAGCAAGGAGGATTGGGATGGATAAGGGTGTGTGTAAGCCAGAGGATGTGTGTGTGTGTGTGTGTGTGTGTGTGTGTGTGTGTTGTGTGTTGTGTGTTGTGTGTGTTATTTCAAATAATGTAACTAGGGAAGACTTCTCTCAAAAGGCAGCCTTTGGCTTGAATGGAACAAGGGGGTGAGCCATGTGGATGCCTGAGGGAAGAAGGCTCAAGGAGGAAGGGTGGTTAACGCACAGCCCGGAGGCTGGATCATGCTTCCAGTGTTCTGAAACTGAAGAGAACAACAGTGCAGCAGGGAACATGAGGAGTAGAGTAGCTGACAGCAGGCGACATGAGGCCAGCTTCTGCGCACACAAACATAAGACCAAAGACAAGGACATAGGAAGAGCCCTACTTTCCCTGAGTCCAGTCATGTCTGAAGCCAGAGCTCTACTGTGAACAATGAAGGGCCTTTAGTCATGAAGCCAGTTTGAGTTGAGTTTCTTTGCAAATAAAGGACTGATATTTTATCTCTAAACATTTACAAACCAGAAATTCCTAAAGATGTGTATATGCTATTTGACAGCTGACATTTCTAGATATTTCTAGAAGCTCCCACCCACAGGGGTGAACTCTGAGGCTCATTTCTCTGCCTTAACTTCTCTCTGCCAGCCACCAGATTCAATAATCTTGTGTTACAACACAAAGAGGATGTGGAAAAGGAAAGGGCTAATGAGTAGTAACCTACTGCAGATGCATATCAAGGAGATGAATGAAAAAAACGAACAAAGGAATGAATACCTACATTAACAAAAAGGTACTATTCATTCAGAAGGAAAGCAGTATTATTATTGTTGTCTCTTAGGAAATCACTCACGGGGGCGCCTGGGTGGCTCAGGGTGTTAAAGCCTCTGCCTTCAGCTCAGGTCATGATCCCAGGGTCCTGGGATCGAGCCCCGCATCAGCCTCTCTGCTCCTCGGAGAGCCTGCTTCCTCTCTCTCTCTGCCTGCCTCTCTGCCTACTTGTAATCTCTGTCTGTCAAATAAATAAATAAAAGTCTTAAAAAAAAAAAAAGGAAATCACTCACGAACATACTATAAGGCTCTCTTAATTAACTGAGAAATATTAGTTAACACTTCCCATGTACACATGTCTACACTAACATGTCATTGCCTCTGGTCCACTGCTGATCCTTAATGACTAGTATCAGAACCAGCAGGGTGACAGATTATATGGGAGAAGGGATTCAGTGCAGTTAAAACATATATTCCTGTCACAATTATTTGTTTTGTTTTTAAAAAATTTTTGTAAAATATGCACGACGTAAAAGATACGATTTGAAACATACAATTCAGTGACATTAAGTACATCTACACTATTGTGCAAACATCACCATCGTTTTCAGAACTGTTTGCCCCTTTTCAAGCTAGAACTCTGTACCCATTAAACACTGACTCTTCTTCCCTCAACCCCCAGCTCTTGGTACCCATCATTCTATTTTTTGTGTCTATGACTTGATTACTCTGGGTACCTCGTTCAAGTGGAATCACACGGTATTCGTCCTTATGCGATGGGCTTATTTTGCTTAACACAAGGTCCCTGAGGTTTACTCATGTAGTAGCTTGTCTCAGAATTTTCTCCCTTTTGAAGATGGAGTAATATTCCATTGCATATATAGCCCGCAATTTGTTTATTCATTCATCGGTCAGTGGGCCCTTAGGTTGTTTCCATCTTATGGCTGCTGTGAATAATGTTGCTATGAACATGGCTGTAGGAACATCTGTTGAATTCTTGTTTTTAATTCTTTGAGTATATACCCAGAAGTGGAGTTGATACATCATGTGGAAATTCTAGTTTTAATTTTTTGTCAAAATTATTTTTATATCCTCTTCTATTCACTTTTTGGTGTATGTTTTCTTCTAATCCCTTGGCATGGAATCTTGAATCTAATGAAACAATACCTCAGTCATTTTAAGGGAATGATTTTAGGAAGTAAATATCAAAAATAATTCCCATAGGCAATTAGCAAATCTGTTGCAAAGTATACATAATCCACTTATTTTATTAAAAAAATCCATTAGAGCTAGTCATGGAAACAAAACTTTATCCTGCTGAGAATCTGTAAATGTGATGTAACCCTTCTTGGAACCTTGAACTGAAACAGAAAAAAAAAAAAATATCAGGCCACCCAAGATAAATTGAGTAACATTCCATTATAGAAAGGGATTTTAGTAGACTTTTTTCTTGGAGGGAGGGATCCTTAATAATGCTAGAGCTGGTTTTCAGCTGACAACATGGTTTCTTCTGAGCCTAGAGCCTCACTGGATAACACAAGTCTTCCTTTGGATTCATGCACATATAAAGTGGTGATAATAATAATTATTACAAATGTAAGCTACAATGTTGATTGCTTGCTATGTGCCCATTACTGTGATAAACATTGAGCATTACTGTATGAAAGACAATAGAGCTGCAAGGCAGCTTTTCAAAATTATCATTGCAACAGAGTCTCCTGCTTTCCACTGATGTTCTTCCCTCTTAAATGACAGCAGTTCTGGGTTTTGGGTGGACATGTGTCTGCCTGGTCAGAATGCTTTTCCAAGCCTCCCTTACAGCGCCACTGGGTTAATACTATACGAGTGGAAGTAATATGTGCGACTTCTGGGTCATGCCCTTCAAAAAGAAGTGTGTGTGCACGTCCTTGGCCTTGGGGAGAACTGGGGCAGCCTCCTTGAACCCGGAGAGGAAAACTGTGTGTTAAGGTGGGCATATCATCTACCTGGTCAGTGAACTCTGGACTGTTTCATAAGAGAAATAAACTTGTAATTTTTTTAATTCATTGTACTTTAGGGATTCTGTTTTAACACTTAGGCTTTAAATTTAACAATGTAATTTCTTTGATAGAGAGGGATTGTTAGTTAACTTGCCTACCTCCCTCCACCAGGTTTGCAACACTGCAGCTCTGAGCACAAAGCCCAACTATGAATAGCTATGCCATCCCCTTTCCCATCCTGGGAACAGTGTATGTACTGTCCTCAGTGTTCCCCTCCCATCTCAATATAACAAACAAGAGCATGGGCTTGTTGGTTACATGAAGGCAGAGAAAGAAACAAGGTGCATCTGCTAGAGAGGAGTCTTGGTGGCGGCCAGAGCCCATATTTAAGAATTGCAGACAGGACTCTAAAGTCAGCATTGCATGACCAGGGAAATGAGTTGAGGCCATAGCTATTAGGTTTTAGGCAGTCAGGGTCCATAACTCTTCTGCTTATAGCACCTGCATGCTTAAAATTCTTCCTAGTCTCTCTATTGTTCTCATGGGGCAGATCCAAAATTCCTTAGCTTGGTATACGAGGCCTGCCTAATCTCTTTCTATTTTGTATCTCTAGGCTCATCATCTCTCCAGGCTAACGGTGTGCCTCCCATGGGTCAAGAGCAGTGAATTATTTTACCTTGATTTATACGGTGTTTTCACGGCCGTACGTTACTGTGTCTGTCAGATGTTTTCTAACTCTCCCAGGCTTAGTTAAGAACCAGTTTTATGTGCTGTAAGGTATCTTCCACATATTTATATTATAGCATTTGTGCTTTGTGGCAAAGGACTATGAGCTTCCTGAGGGTAGGAAGTTAAATTTCTAATTGTAGAGCTCAAGAGAGTGCTTGGCATGGTTAGATCTTCAATGAAAGTCTGTTGGATAAAAGAATGAGGGATTATGTCAAGGTATGGCTAGTAGATTGAAATCAAATATAAAATAGGTATAGCTTATTATACAATCCATATTAGAGATGATAAAATAATTATTGTGTTATTTTATTATTTTACATTTGTACATATTGAACTGTATTAACAGTTCCTTGCCTCACTAAATGTTTAGATCAGTCTGCCAACAAAATGATTCTAACATACAGAAAAAATAATCTGACCAGTAATGAGAAAATACATTATTTGTTTCTGGATGTTGTCATTCACTAGGAAAAAAAAAACAGAGCAAAATAAAAACACTATGGTTGAACTTCAGTATATGAAGAAAGCCACTGTTTATGGATTTGAGAGTTTTTA